>VUQK01020959.1:0-15229 GCA_015106715.1 Bujurquina vittata | reverse complement strand
CTTTGAATGACATGTGACTTGTAGTAAATGCAGTAGCGGGTTTCCTAGGCAACTGGCGTCTGGAATGTCCACAAGCAACTGGCCATCAGCTTCGAAGTGATGCACAACAATCGATTCGCTTCCATTTTGGACGCCGTGTTCGCTGCTGTGCATCACGTTGGTCTGCTTTGAATTCTGCTGCCTGAAAGGTGCAAATACTCAACAAGTGAAAAACCAGTAACACTCAAAATAATCCATACATTTAAAGAGTTAGAGGTCCAGACCTGAGTATACCAAGTGAACCTGACTTTTTTGGAAAAGATGTCGATTGTAGTAGTAGTAGTAAACCTGAAAAAAGCCTGCTCTACACATTGTGCCCACTACTTTTTTATGACATTTAGGAGCAACAACCAAAATAAAGTGTGCACATTATTAGGACCAAAGATTAACTGCACAGTCTTCGTGCCTCTCAGTTGGAGTTCTCTCAGTTTAATCATTAGGACAAAAGAAGAACAAATGAGTCAGGCATCGTGTGCTTCCCTTAAGAAAGAAGAAGTCTGTGAACATGAGACCAGAAGTGCATTCTGGTAAAAGAAAAAAATCACAAGCTTCAAATTTTCTTTCTTGCATGTCTACCAGACAGCCTAAGCAATGCTGTGGAAGTCAGTGCACATTTGTGATAGCACGATCGTGAGGGTGTATCTGCACTGTCGGAAAACTTTAAGAAAAGCCCTCTCATAAAGATGATGGAAATTCCAGCAGAATTTGTCCTCACGGGGAAGGTTTCAGGGAGCTTTGGTGCTGTCTGCGAGGTGTTTACAGATGGGATTTTACGAGGGCGAGGGGGACAGGCAGATAACTCCCGTCTGAGTGAGGTCAAACGAAAGGTCACAGTCACAGTTCACACCTGTGCCAGGAATACAAAGCTCTTGTCCTGTTTTTCAAATCACCTGGAGGGGAAGCTTCGATTTGTTCTCAGGTCACTGCAAGAGCCAGACTTCGCCCTGCAACCAGGAGGGTCTGACAGCATGCTGGAAAAACCTGGCTGCAAAATGTAAGGAAATGAGTCGAAGGGAGGAGAAAATACTGGGTCCACTCTTCCAACAATTGTGTGTCTGTCTGCGCCACGCAGAAAGTCGTTGTTTTGCCCTACAACTGAACCTCAGGCATGACAATGCTTTATATATGAGTCCAAAAAAACACAGATCTCAGTGCCAATGACAACTAGTTAATGCCTCTAAAAGGAAGCTGTAAAGCCAAATAAATGCCTTTCCTCTGGCTGGGTCAAACAGGAAGGAGCTTTTGCTGATGGAAGAGGCCAGGCAGGCAATCCAGAGGGTAAAAGCTTAAAGAGGTTTATGACCTGAAAGGACCAGAAAATCACCACACAGTAACCAACAAACTGAACCGACTGTTGTGAATAATGCAACTGAAAGCAGCACACTGATGTCAGGCTAGCATTAGCAGATGAGCAGCTGAGGATGGGCGTGACTCTCAGGGTAATTTTGGGCTTTTAATGATTGCTTTGAAGTTTGTACAGCAAACATCTGTAAGGATTTTAAAAAACAAGCACAAGTTTGAATTTATTTTGGATTTTCTCTAATCCACATGGAGTCAGAATTATACGTGCAAGCTCAAATATACGTACACCCCCTTAAATGCCCCTTAGCAAGTTACACCTTGACTGTGGCCATCAGCAAGCTTCTGGCATAATTCTGGCTGGAAATCTGACCAGTTTTCTTGGCAGAATTGGTTAAGTTCATTCAGATTGGTTGGTTTCCTGGTATAGACCCAGCTTTTAAGCATGGTGCACACATTCTCAATAGTTTTTAAAAGTCATTAAAGATGTATGCTGTACAGTCATTCCACCCTGGATGCAGCGGGTTAGTGTGAGTAAGCTTCTTGCAAACAGTAAACATCCCTTTTGTGCGTCATCATCTGAATATTCAAAGGAACAGTAGGTGGAATTATATTCAGCACTGTATTGTAAACACACTGAAACTCTCCCTGCCCTCACTGTGATGCCGATTTGTTAACTCAAAAAAATGCATTATATTGAGTTCTAGTCCCATGTTAGGCGGTATCACTATTATCTAATGATGACTCACATTAGACTTTATTTTTGTTTGTTTGTTTGTTTTATATATTTACTCACTTTTGCCTTACAGAATCAACATATCGTCATCAAGCCAATATTGACGATGAGGCTGTCACCATGGAGATTCTGGACACTGCAGGGCAGGTGAGACAAATTATTTATGTCCCCATTACGCATACCATTAATACAGTTTAAGTAAAAACATGGTCATTCGTGATGTCACTAAGTGCAAGAAGTGTTGAAGTGAACAAAGTCATAAAAAAATTGACATTTCTAAGGTCTCAGTTGCACAGACCTAGAGACTGGTTGGCAACCCCTTGGCAACTTCTGGCCATAAGGGAAAACTTTGTATTCTCCAAATGGTTGGAGAGTGGTTGCTGGAAGTTGCTGGCTGTCACTGGGTGAAATCAGTTGCAGAGAGGGTGCTGCAGAAACCTTCTAGTCATTGCTTTGGTTGCTAGCTAGTTTACATGGAAGATGCTGATTTGAAATACTCCCAAACTACTCACCGAGCAGCAGTGAAGCTTGACAAACTACGATACAAAAGGCAAATGAAGAATGTTCGCCTTCAAAGTAAAAGTTGTGCCTTAGTGCTAAAGCCAGCACCTTTTACTTTGAAGGACGTGTTTGAAACCTCAAGCAACCACTCACGGAAGACATATTTATCACCAGCTAGAGGTTGACAGCACGTCACTAAGCGTGCGTGGCTTCAGCAATTGATTTCAAAGATAGGCAGCGATCTTCAGCAATCACTCACCTGCCAGGGGGTCACCAACCGGTCTCTAGGTCTGTGAGACTGGGGCCTAAGTTGTGGCAAAAAGGGCTGTTATTTACTCACTTTATGAATGTGTCAGTAATATGTAACAGAATATTCATCCCAATCCTTTTGCCAAGCAACCAAGTGTCTGTGAATACGAACAGTCTGTGTGCATCATTCAGGTTTTTTACAAAAAAACTCAATTTGTGAGAAAATTAGGTTCGCGTGCCCACTCTCTGTGTTGCCTGAATATGTGGCCAAAGGCTTTTCAAGTGTTTTTCAACTTTGAACTGGACTTCTTTAATTAAAGATGAATGCAAATGTGACTGAAATAGAGGGGAAAAAGTATTTATTTAACTTCAGATTGTTCAGGAGTTGAATTCAGAGACATTCAAGACTTGTTTGACGAATCGTCTGGCTGCATGCGAGAGTGGATGGCTCTTAAAGATGGTGCTTTCCTGGATTATAATAGAAGCATTGGCAGGTTGTGACCATGAGGGAGAGCTTGTGCAAGTCCTTGGTCTGAAAGATAAGTATGCTGCATCGCTGCGTAGGTGTTCTGCTGCCGGCTGATTTCCTCTGCGACACTTCAGCCAAGCCATCTCTCCCTCGCTCTCGTTACAATGTAGTCTATTTTCAGCTGGCATTAGGACGAGGTCTGAATGTCTCCAGACACGACCGCAGTGAATGCCAGGTCTCTCGTGGCTCTGATTGTATCAAAGCTTTGTGCTTCACGCTCATGATTTGTGGAGCTGGAGTCTTCTTGATGGCTCATAACTTACAAGTTCAGAAGTTCAGGTTCACAAACCTCAAACTTTCATCTGTCCTCTGGAGGAATGCAGGATTTTTTTTTGGCACGTGTTATAAGAAAATTGCATAATTTGAAAATTTATTTCAAATTATTTGAAAAATTAATTGAAAAATTAATTGAAAAATTAATTGAAAAATTTGAAAAATTTAATAAACAATTCCATATTGTCTAGATTAGAAGCAACTTTTTGCCTTTTGGATTATTACTATTAATATTTATTGAGTATATTTGGATGTATAAATATATATAAGAATATTAGTGAGACACCTGTTACATGTGCTCTCATACATTTACTGCCCCTCCATCTTTGCTGTTATTTGCATCATAAATACCACAATGTCAAACTGGCAGTTTTGATTATTTAAGTGACAACAAGACTGAAATATATGTATTTATTTTATATATGTAATCTGATTTCACTGTGATTGAAATCAACAGCTTGTCAAGAGTTTCCTGATTCAAAAAGAAAGAAAGAAAGTCTAAAATTCTAAATCAAAATGTTGCATTTCCTTTAAAATTAAACATTTTTATAATTTTTTTTAACCATAGATCCCTACTGTATCAAATATTATTTTAAATACTATTATTATTTGTAATAATATTTTATGTATTCTGGCAAAAGGATTATAATACATTTTATTTTCCAAAAATGTAGTTCTGTGGTCAATTATTATGAGACCAGAACCTGTGTGCTTCACTCGAGTCCAGGTTTAATCTCCAGTGTGCCAAATGGCCAGTTAGCTCCTGTTACAACTGCATGTTCTGCCTCAGCTTGATCAAATTAGGAGCACATGCTCGAGTGTTTGCATTCCACACATGGCTGCAGAATTCAATTTATGGCTTGAGAGGGTGTGGCCGAGAGCAAAGATAAAGTTTAGGAACTAAACAACATGATTCTTCACAATGAAAAGGATTCTTTTAGATGGAACAAACGCACAGATTAAAGATGCTGATTGCAGAGTGTTATGAAGAAAACAAGCTTGACGGTTTGAAACAGTGGGAGAGCTCAGCTTGGTTCAAAAACACTTAACAGTCAAAATAATGTATTATACTTTTGCAGACTTGCCCTTTAAAATGTAAATCATCATTACTTAATCATTTTACGTTACACATTTTGCCATAATAAATGGTTTTGATTTTGTGCCTCAACTTCAGTGTTTCTGTTTTAGCTGCACAGTTACTGCATAAACTCACCGTCGGCCTTTTCGCTTCAAACTTTAAGCAAGAAGCTTAAAGTTTGAAGCTTTTCTAAGAATCTATCAAACTTAGCATTAGCAGTTTGAGCACATTTCTTGTCTTCTTCCCAGGAGGACATCCAGCAGAGGGAGGGTCACATGCGTTGGGGTGACGGTTTCGTCCTTGTGTATGACATCACAGACCGGGGAAGCTTCGAGGAGGTGGCGCCACTCCGAAGCCTCCTAGAGGAGGTGAAGAAACCGAAGAACGTTCCTCTGGTTCTGGTGGGCAACAAGTCTGACCTGGACCACGCCCGGCAGGTCGGCACAGAGGAAGGAGAGCGACTGGCAGCTGAAATGGCGTGCGCCTTCTACGAATGTTCAGCCTGCGCCGATGAGGGCGGCGCTGTGGCCGAGGCTTTCCATGAGCTCTGCAGAGAGGTGAGACGCCGCAAAGCTGTTCAGGGAAAAACCAGACGCCGCAGCTCCACCACCCACGTCAAACAGGCCATCAACAAGATGCTGACCAAGATCAGCAGCTAGGGAAGAGCTGCGATGGCAGGAACAAAAACATAGTTGTTTTCCTCACTGAAAGGTTTTGGACGATCAGTGAATGATGACTGATTTAAATGTGGAATGTGTTCTTCTGTTATCCTCTAATCATTATCCAATCAAAAAAAAAAAGAAAGAAAGCAAACCCAAGCGCTCTGTCGTTTCATGCTGAAAGAGATGCTTATGACACTTGGCACGGGAGCCATAGCAGACGATTTCTTATTGCAACATTTTACTTCTATGGGATCAAACCTGGTGAGTCATATCGACTAGCTAAGATCACAAAGTATCCATAAAGTTCTTCTATTTTTCACTTTTATTCTTTCATCTAACAGTCTGAAATATAGAATAAGCCAGAGCGTATCCTGAACATGATGCATGCGAGTTATACCATTTAGCATGCAGGGAATCCAAAACTTTGACATTGAACAGGGAAATTTAGAGTTTCCTGTTTGTTATCTCGTCTGTAGAGGGATGTTGTGATTGTGCTTCAGCCCACATGCACTATTCTGTCAGCCGCGTTCAAAGAACATTGGGAGCAGTGAACTCCTGTTAGACAAAGGTAGATCTACTGTGCTTCACTCGTAGCAGTTCCAGTTAGATCTGCAAAGCTGTTGATGTCTGTTGTGCGAGCAAACCTTGTGATCAAGTCTATGTTTCTTTGACATTAGCAGTCAGGATGTCTGTTTGTCCAGCACATGTGATCTGAAGATTGTCCCCTCATGAAACCAAAAGCACCGCAGGTTTGGAACGTGTTAAAGCTAATATGCACAAAATATTCGCTGTTTTCTCTAAACAAAAGGAAGAACGTCCCATTCTTGGGATGTTCTTCATGGCTGTGATCTTAATACTGTAATCTACAGCGTGTTTGACAGAACATACGGCCTCAAGCACTGTTGTGTCTTAGGTGTGTACAGAACCCAGAGTCATCTATAATAGCAGATACTGTAATTGCAGAAATGTGACATCTATGTGAAATAATCAGCTGTGCACTTATAATAAAAAACTGATATATCTTACCATTCTTTCCCCATTCATCATAATTAATGCAGATGTCCTCAATGGCTGCAGAACATTCAACAGACGCACTTACTGTAACCGTGCAGAGTTTCAAATAACTGTCAGTGTGATTGGTATGGACGCCTCCGAGCAGATCATTAAAAGTCAGGATGCAAACCATCAAATGTCACATTTGCATATTAGTCTCCAAACACAAAATGCTCCTTTTATTTGTTAAAATTATTAAATAATCAAATGATGAAAGCCTGTATTAGCTGTTATCAAAGGGGAGGGAGACATCGCTGATGGCTGACTTTTGGGAAAAACTCGTGACAAGCGAAAGAACTTGATGTTTTAAGATGTAAAACTTTGGCATTTATGGCTGCTTCTTTAGATTTTTCTCTCATTTGATTTTATTGAAAAACACCCGTCGGCCTAACCAGCTGATCACTCTCAACTCTCTCAGATAAAAGCAAAATGCGCCCCTCTAACACATTTCGCTTCGTGCCTAGATTACAGAAAAGGCTTCTCATCACAGACTCGACAGTCCAAAAACAGACTGTTGATGTGGCCGTCACTCAAATATCAGTTGGCCAAATCTGATGACACGTGGGCCAGACCTGTAAAGCTATTGCATAGCTCACGTTGGGTTAAGTATATGTACTGGTAAGTTCAAACCTAGCCAACCATGGATTTACAGAACAAAGGAGATCTTTTCTAAGTCCAATTGCAGCAGTTTCCCACAGTCTAAAGTCATTACAAAGAAACCTTACTGATGTAACTCTCACTCTCCACCAAAGCTCCTGATCTTAACCTTCTTACGTCAGTGTTGTATTGCAGGCCATGAATAATGTCTTTGATGTGATAAATGTGATTGACACTTCTGGTCCAAAGTTTAGATCTCCAGCTTCTCAGCGCTCTACACGTCTGATGACGCATCCTCCTCCAACTGGCTGAAAATTGTTCAGTGTTCTCTCCCGACCACCAAATTCTAATCTCTGATACCACGTTGACTTTCATGCTAAAACTGAAGAAATTCATCAGACAATCAAAAACACACACATAAATGATGGCTGTGGGGTCATAAAAGCGGGTTGTCAGACTCTTTTAACTAAAATGCGTGTTAAATAAACTGCTGTGATGTTTGCACAGAAGTAGATTGACTTTTTTTTTTTAGAATTTTTAACCCTTTATATCCTTTGCTGTGGGGGTTTTCTGGTCAATTTAAGAAAATGCCATTTTTTTATCATCTCAGTGATACACCTACAATAGCTCTTCACATGTTTCATAAGTCTCCATAAGTTCTAGATTGTTCTGTCACCTGCAGTGTAGTAGCCAATAAGATCAAAGCTAAGTTCCCCATGTATGAGAGCCTCCCGTGTTAAAAAAGGAAACTTCTCGCTAAGCACACCCTGTTACTTCAGACAGACTGTGGGCTCAAAGAGAGAACACAGAAACAATAATGGCCATCTTTAGAAGCAGAAAGGAGTGGCCCAGCTATCTGGCAGATAATTACCACAGTCGGAAATCTCATAATAACCCAGGAAAGGAGCCACAAGGTTCCTTCGGATCCTGACCAGCTGCAGAAAAGGGCAATTTAAGGTTCTGCCATCCCTGCTCTTTACATTATGAGGCATATTTAGATCAATTTGCTTAGATTACAAACCATTTTTAATTTAAAGAAAGAATTGAATTCCTAACTGTGGGACATTAATGAGACTCAAGAACCTAGTAATGCACATGAATGTTACTGAACCCCAGACTGATAATAGTAATTATCTAAGCGCTTCAAACTTTTGCTCTCATCCTCCACTTCAGAAGCTGAATAAAGTCACCCCACCCCTTCTTTTTTTTTTTCTAATTTAATTCTCAATCAAAAAAGATCTAAGATGAACAACAGTGAAATCAGCCTCACTCCATATTGTTCTTCTCGTCATCCACACCACACCTAAAGTGGTGATATGTCCCACCAGTGGGGCTCAATCCACAGTTTAAAAAAACGCTGATCTAACTTAATCAAACATTAATAAGACAAAAACTGGGAACTGAAAGATGCTAAAATGCACAGTACAGCTGAGGGGAATTGTGGATGACGCTTTTTCAAATCACTCATTTCTTCCTTATGTTAAAAAAACTGGTGAGGGAAGCTTAAGCAGAATGATCAGAAAACAGCCCAGACGTGCCCTCTCCTTATGCTGTTACGCTGCAATGCTGGGATAGTTGGCACACCCACACGCGTCACACTGACAGCAGGGTGGATGTGTCAGCATCAGTGGCGGCCGAGGAGACGTGTGACTGCAACTTTGCTGTGTTTTGGGTTCGCACACTCCTCGTGTCTTAGAGTTGTGCGTGGTATTAGAAAGGAGGGACGCTGTGCTTCCAGGATGTGTTCAGTGGGGTGCACCGGGGGGGAATCCAGACCAAAGCAGGTGTGGCCCGCACATAAATAACTCATAAATAAATAAACGCAGTAAATACACCGTAGATAATAGGCGGGGAAAACACCGCGCACACTAAGACCAAGTTTCTGTCATTCTAACCAGAGCCTGCAGCAGCTACACAATCTGACTGAAGCTAACCACAGAGGCACTGAAACAAACCTCTGGAATCAATCCGACACACGCCATAAGGTAGCACAGTGGTACAGTCTGAAGGCTCTGCCAAACCCATTCTCCTCGCCAGGAAAACTAAACACTGCGTTACAATTAAAACCAAAATCTGAGGTGAATCATCAATCTCTGCTTATCCAGTTAGGAATCTAAATCCTGTTTCTCCTTTGTTGCTGCTGGGGGGGCAAGGGGACACCCACTACATCTGCGCTTCTCATCAGCTACAGCGGCAACGCACGCGTTCTGCTCAGTAATGAGCTGACACGCAAGAAGATGGTGTCGATTTTATAAAATCGCATTTAAAACAGTCGCACACAGAGCTGCGATCATTGATAACAGGCCTCCTCTGACAGATAACAGAAACCCTCAAACCAAAAGGTTCTCCTTATGTGTCCAGCAGGAACACTTTATCAGGCTTTGCGTCATGTAGAAAAAAGTTACCGCATAAAATAATTCAGGGTTTATAAACTGTAGTTCGCCTCTCATAAATTAACATTATGTGAGGAAACTGACACCTTTTAATTACAGGATAATATTTTAAAAACGCAAGCTTTTAAATTACTTCAAACTTCATGTTATATTAAGCAACTTGTCACTACAGAAAAGCACTTAATTAAGTTAATCTGTAAGACCCTCAAACTGTTTGTCAGCCACTGCAATGTTGTGTAATCACAATCAGTGAGTACTCGTGTTTCTGTGGAAACCCTCCAGCAGTGCACCGTGCCCTGAAGGATCCCAGACTCTGTCAGCATCGGCGTGGAGCGAAACAGGCTCCTATGGCAGCGCCATATCCTGACCACCACCGCCGCCGCTGCTGCTGCTCCAAGAACCCAACAACACTATCCAGAAATCCACAAAGAGAGCCCAGTTACAAATGCTCATGTGAATACAGATAACAGACTACAGCAGAGACAATCGGTGAGCTAAACACTGAAATAATCTTTAATTTGTACTCTGGAAGAATCATGTAACAGGGAACATGGCGAAAGCTTTTGGAAATCTTATTTTAGCATTTGTAACAGATTGTAAGAGACTGTTGACTCTGTGTACAGTTTCGTGGAAGTGCACGTTTCACAACTGAGACACGTGTGTGGTAAAAGCACTTCAAGCACAAACGGGATTTAATTCCCACCCGCCTCGACGCTCTCCTGAGCTAATTAATAGCTCAGGTAGAACGTTAGAGATGGTCCGCTGGGTAAAAGCGTTCAAATGAAAACACTCACACACTTATTTGACCACTTTACAGGTTTGCAGAGCCAGACGAGGTTTAACAGTAACTCTACTCTTTTTATTCTCTCACTTTTATTGTCTTTGTTACTTCTTGGCCCCACCCACCCAGGACTTTGGGTCGTGGTTCTGATCACTGATTGGCTAATTCACAAGCCCTTGATCAACCAATAGGCAACAAAACAGAAACGCATGAACGCTCTTTAGCAGACTTCAGATGTCTAATAATACTTTTTTAAGCCATTGGTACATGTGGATAAGAAAGTACTATTGATCTAAAACCCATTTAAGATGATACGACTAAAAGTATATGTTTGCAGTAATACTGTAATAATAATACAATCACTACGAATGTGTCATGCGAAAACAGTGGATAAACACTGGAAAAATATTCAGCAAGAGGTCTTGGAAAGCATGCTAAATGTTCAGCTGATGCTCCTCGTCTCCCATGTCCCTGCAGATGCTAATGTCCCCATACATCCTGTTTAGATATGCAATCATGGGGAAAATGAGCTCTGCCGTGATTTGGCACATGCTTATTAAAAAAAATGGAAGAGCATTATGACTGATGAAGAGCATGAGCGAGACACAACAGGTAATTTACTACAAATCAATGCAAGTGATTTCACGTGTTTGCTTTATGAATGTATTTGGCAGCAGATATGCTCTCCTGACCCTCTTGATAGAATTTTCCTTCACAAACTGGAGGAGAAAGAAAAACAAAACCCATGATAGCTCCTCAGTGGAGGAAATGAAAGGCGTGCAGAGAGGGGTAATGTTCCCTCCATAAACAGAGCGACTCTCCAAAGCTCACGTCCCTCTTCAGTCCAGTCTCTTGGAAATTCCCTGTGCTTCTTCCCAGAGCGGGCCGGTGACACACTGACACACTTTAATTTAAAGTTTATTTCCAAAGTGATGGACAGCACGTCCGCTTTGGACTGAATATGTGTGAAAACGATGTGACCTTTATAACTACCAGGTTTCAACCCGATTAAACTCTTGTGACTGGACAAACCTAACTAAACGCCTCTCTCCAAATGAGGAAGAATGGCGCTCCATCCCTCCAGTAGAGTTTCTCTCAGACTCCGAGAATCACTGGGAAGGTGCATGAAGATGGAGGCTTCACTAACACTTTACAAAGATACCTTACCTTGATTTTTTCTTTTCATTTGTCACCTGCCTCTGAGTCAGTATAACGACCTCTGAAGTGACGGAAACCCTGGTGGTCTGGCCATTTTTTTCAAATTTATTTTCATGACACTGACCTATAAATATAATTTGGTGTTTTACGTCGACATGTGTAAGAATCCTTTGTTGCTGCAGAATTGTGGAAACGTCAGCAGTGGAGACACGACCAAGTGCGAACACAAGAGTAGAGGACTTCCATCTTTCAGTGCTTTATGAAGCATTGCAGTTGCCATGACAACCCAGGCTTTTTCCTTGTTTTAAAAACACTCACTGTGGTGACCAAGGCATTGTTGTACTCTAGGCAGGTCTGAGAGGGTTTCTCATCTTTATACTCACTGAAGTGTGCAAATAGAGGAGACGAGCACAGATCCACCTACACGTGTTCAAACACGGCTTAAATGATGTGGCGGGGGGGGGGACCTCTGGTCCATGCTGAGACCTTCACAGGTCTGAGAAGTGAATAAAACAGAGTGGTGGTTAAATATAGCTCGAGCAGCACTCCACCCTTTAAAATCAATCCCTTCTTTCTCGCAGGCTTTCTGTTACACACTCAGACTCGTCGCCGTGACAAGGAAATGACGATTGATAGTTATCAGAGAGACATCATGTTTCCCAACATTGTTAAAAGCAGCAGAATTCCAGCATCTTGGACACAGCGTATGTGAAAGCTTAAAACTTTCCTTTTTTGATCAAGCTTATAGTTAGTGCTGGATCAGATGACCCTGAACCTTCCCTTAGTTACACTGTAACAGGCCTAGGCTGCAGCGGGGTTCCCATGATGCACCCATTTAGTCATTTATAATTAATCTCTGGTTCTTCCACAGCATGTGTTTTGTCCTCTCTCTCTCCCCTCAGCCCCAACCAGTCGCAGCAGATGACTGCCCCTCCCTGAGTCTGGTTCTGCTGGAGGTTTCTTCCTGTTAAAAGGGAGTTTTTCCTTCCCACTGTCGCCAAGTGCTTGCTCATAGGGCGTCGTTTTGCCTGGGTTTTCTCTGCATTATTTTATGGTCTTAACCTTACAATGTAAAGCACCTTGAGGTGACTGTTGTGATCTGGTGCTATATAAATAAAACTGAATTGAACTGAATGTGCCCAACATTAAAATGCTCAAATATGTGTTAATCTAAAGCCTGTGCAGACGTGTCAAAAGTGCAGCTCCTCAATCAGCCACTCCTTTGGAACATTTATAATGCATGTATGTATCTGGCAAAAAATGTGGCTTGAGTGAGCTAACAGACTATTCAAGAAGTCTGTGCTCAGGTCTTGATAAGTAAAATTAGCACTAATTAGCGGGCATAAGTGCGATGCGCTCACAGTACATGCATACACCTTGCTAAACAACCCAGCTAACATTACACAATAACTCGACGGTCATTTCTGGATTCAAAGAAACACAGCAAAATGCTAAATGGAGGCTTAAAAACTGAAGTTCACAAACCAGCATGTGGCATCTTTGCGGCTATCCCCATATTTAGGATGAGTCTGTGGGCAGAGCATAGACTCAGAAACTGGAACTTCTGCGGCGTTTCAATCCCACAATGCACTGGAACTGTTTCCATGTGACCCTCTGGCAGCAGCCTTTCACCTGCAGCTGCGTCACCACAGTGCTGGTGTGTGTGCGTGTGTGTTTAAACAGCACTGATGCAAAATGCAATAATTATTGTGCATTTTTTATGTGTTGGAGTTCCATTTGTTGCTAAGCAACACCTTCTTGCCTCCTTCCTCTTTACATTTACCTGGACAAGTCCTATTGTGAGACTGTTGGCTTGAAGCTGCTCATGCTTAAGAGCATCCAGTAAAATACTTTTTTTTAAGAAACACGGCTACATCATCATTTGGAGCTGTGTGGATGGCCTTGGTGGTCTTGAGAAAAACATGAGGATCTTCAAATAATTGGATATTTGGTTTTTCGCCCCTAACAGCTTTTTTTTTTGGCTGGAAACAGCTGCATGAAACAGAATTGAAGACAGAAAAAGGTCAAAAACGCTAAAATATGGAAACAACAGAGCCGGATGATAATTTGTGATGCTAATTTGCATTACACAGTTTTCTATTTCACATTGTTCTTATAAAAATATGCACTAGCGCAGCATTAATGTTTCTGCATTTGCACTGTGTCGTGTCTTATGCAAATGCTGTTTCCTTTATAGCTTGCTGCACCACACAACTATTGTGACAGTGAACTAAACTTTATAAAGTGGGACAATGCTGGGATGTCAATGGCAGGTAATGGGAAAACAAATTAAGTTGGAAATACTTTGGTCCGTTATCATGCAGGTAAATCACCTCCAGTTTCCCATCTAAAACAGACAGGCTGGTGCCACTATCATCTGACAGCAGTGATTTATTTTCCAGGAGATGCAAATGAAGATGTATGAAGGTCTTTTCCTGGAAATGTGAGGAAGGCTAAACCTTAAAGATCACTTAAGCAGTTAGGAGGTGGACAATGCCCCCTACTGGCCTACTGGTTTAATCAATTTACTGTGGAAATGTGTAAAGACCCTTTGATTCCTGTCCTAAACAGCATTTGAAGGTAAGAGGTGAAGAGTAATTTGCTTCATGCATCCAGTTTTCACAAGATATTTACACACTGCAGCGTGGTGGGAATGGACTTCCACTGATCCGACGTGCTTCTCAGCTCGGTGGAGGCTGCAGGCAGGCAGGCAGGCAGGGACCTGCGGCTGATAAAAGATTGGACATTCCACCTTAAGAATGCAAGAAATTACACTGGCAGGAGATTACCATCAGGCTGCCAGTGGTCTGGTATGCAACTGTGGTTCGTGAAACAAACGAGAACTGCAAAAGGACGTGAGAGGAGGCATCGGGTGCTGCGAGAGGTCAGAGGTTCACTGTGAGGAAACGAGGTTAACACCTTTGTAAAGATAGCATAAATCAGCATGGGGGGGGGAATCTTGGTGGATGTAAAAGTGTAATCTCTACCTTGTTTGGTAAATCAGCTGCTGTCAAATGTACTGCAGGCAGGTTGATCTGCAAGAGACTCAAACTCCAAGAAAACAAAGGAACAGGGAAGGGAGTCTGTTAATTCACTGGGACGTGTTGCATGAATGTTGCAAGTCAGCTGGACTCATGTACCACAGTGGGGAGCTCGAATTAAAACAGTTATGAAAAAGTACAATCACTACCATCAGATCAATCAGCCGAACAGTGGGCTTTTGTTCCTTAAAACCACCAGCAAGATACCTTAACTGTAAAATCAGCAAGCTCACTAATGTTTACTTAGATCAGAGTTTCTGATTTCAAACATGGTTTTTGAGTGTGAAGATCTAATCGTGCAATAAAACAGGGAAATGTGTTTTGGGTGCTACACTATATAAGTTATAGAAATACAGTAAATTCTATTATCCCAACTTTCTAGAAATCCGTCTGCTTGACTGATGTTAAGTATAATAAATAATATTTCAGTCCTTTTTTTTTTATGAGTTCACTTGTAACGGTCAGTGGATGTTTGTTGTTTGAGCTTTCATTGATGGGGTATAGACCAGGGGTATTCAATTAAAATTTAAAGAGGTCCGATCAAAATCACTTCTCAAATTGATCTGAAAGATCCACATTCTCAGAAAACACCTAGATATTAAACACTCAAAGCTGAAATAAATATAACCATCTTTATTTAATACTCCTGGGATATGGGATACTGCCATCATTTATGACAGAACGTAAAACAATTGTTCATAGTTCATCACAATAGTCTTTACTTTTCTCTGCCTTTCATAAACAATACATAAAGTTGTTGTTTTTAAACCAACAACAATCTTTGGGAAAATGGGTGCTCTTTCAAAACCACATGGCTAAATATGAAAAACTGAAACCGCA
>VUQK01020950.1:2171-14868 GCA_015106715.1 Bujurquina vittata | reverse complement strand
AAAAAACCATCCTCACAGGCTCGCACAAAGATGGAAACGCTATGCTTTGGGGCTGTTTTTCTGTTAAGAGTACAGGACGGCTTCACTGCATTGAGGAACCAATGGACATGGCCGTGTACTGCAAAATCTCAGGTAGGAACTTCCTGCCCTAGGCAGGAACACTGAAAGTGGGTCGGTCTTCCACCACAACCGTGGCTAAACAAGAAGCACGTCATAGTTATGGAGTTGCCTAACCAGTTAGCAGACTTCAGTCCTATAGAAAATCTGTTGACGGAGCTGCAGCGGCAGCCACGAAACCTAAAGGATTTAGAGAGTTTCTATAAAGGAGAGTGGGCCAGAACCCCTCCTGAGATGTGTGCAGAACTGGTGACTAACAAGAAACATCTTACCACTGCTTATGGGGCTGTTTTTCCATGAAAATAGACCCTTAATAAACCCTTAAAATGGCTTAAGTAGTTGTTTCAAATAAGGCGGGAGTTCATTTGGTGCAGCTGAAAAAAGAAATAAAAATTTTGCATGCATTAGCTGCCCAAATTTGATTAATATTACAATCTGACAGGGGAGGCAATTAATTTTTGTGATAAAGTGTCACTGCTAAATGAATTAGCAGTTGTCACAACACTGCGAAGGACAAGGTGCATTGCTAGGTGAATATAAAGCCCAATATATCCACAATTAACCTCTAACCTCTATTCCCCTCTAAACCGTAAATAACATTTATGTTCAACAATTTCCCTCAGCTGAGCTTGTTCTGCAGGGCTATGCATATTATCAATTCATTACAGTGGCACAGACTCCTTTATCCTCATTAATCTGCCAGTCTCGCCTAGCACTCACTATCTTCACCTAATGGGTATTTATAACCCAGGACGAGCCATTGTGAAATAAGAAACTGCACATGCAGTACTTTTAATATGTTGAGCCTGTTGCTAACACCGACTATGGTATGAAAATAAAAGAAAGCAACGGACAAAACATCGTATTCACTGACTGAAGTGAGACTAGAAATAATTCATTTTTTTACTTGAAACATCAGTGGGTACCTGCTCGTTAAATGCTTTTCAGTTACGTGCATTATCATTCAAAGTCTGTCTCATCACACTTTGGATGTCTTTGGTTATTATGTATCAGCTTATCACAATGCATTTGTAGCATTTCTCCAACTTGCCATCTCTCACCTGCTCGTTTTTTAAGCTGCAAATGATATTCCCGTTAACGAACAAAGCAGCTGGGAGAGTTTCCTATTCAGCTTTTTAAATTTAATTTCAGTTTTGGCAATTTGTTCACCAAATCAGTTTAAATTAGTATGAATTTCTCTTCAGTGTGGTACATAATTTTTCTTGTTTTTTTTTTTTTATGCACCCCCACAGCTGTTCCACTTTTTAACCAAAATATGGATGATGCTGGATTTAAAACCACTTTTACTGCCATAAAGCATTCACTATTTTCTTTTCTCTTCTTGCTTTTTGGTTTTTTTTGATCAATAAAGACTTAAATAGCAGATGGAGTGATAATTATATTATGCTTTTCTACTCTGAGCAGTCATACTGCTTTTTTCTTTCTAATTCTATGCCTTTAACCCTCTCGAGCATGTGGGGGCTCTTTAGACCCACTCCAAACGTGGCAATAATTCTATCCTGAGTCGAGTTCACCTCTTTTGATGTTTCCATGGTAAAGGCTTTTTGACATCCATGTTTTACAAAATTCAATATCAATTTTTTTTTTACATCAACAACATTTTATATACTTTTATGCAACCTTTCATAATTAAAGTAAATGATTAAAATAAGTGATGCTTATTATGGAAAAAGCATTAAAAAGAAAAGAATTTTTCTTTCTATTTAAGTTTTCTTGTATCCATCTGAACACTGACCAATGCTGAATTGCTTGTGGTCTGGCTGGAGTCAGGAAATAATGAATATGTGAAACAAGTGGCCCAAAGTAGTGTTATGTGTAATGCAACAACAATGGACCCTGGCAGGTGGTACAAACAAATTGGTGTTTTTATGCATAAAAGCTGCAGATCTACAGACATGTTTAATCAGCTGCTGAGCGACAACACGTTATTCTACAAAGGTATTCATCTAAATCCAGGTTCAGCCTGTAGGCCCAATGGCAGCCCCTTGGTAACATTTCATGTTGTCACTGAGCGTGAAAAGGAAGGAAAGCCCCGCTGTACATTCCCTTCATTCACAGTTGTTGCCATTATAGGATTTAACAATGCAGAGCAAGGCTCAAATGTATCACCCAACTCACTAAAAAACAACAAAGATGCACAAAATGACACCAAAATAAACCACCACCTCAGAAGAGACAGATGAACAAAAATGAACACTTGGTGCTGACTACATAAACTGGCACTCAACAAAATTTGATATAAAATCAATAGGTGTGTATTATATTGTTTGCAATCATTTTTAAAATGTGCAAGAGCAGAAATGTCTGTAGATTCTCAGTCATCAGTCATGGTTTAACTGTCGAGTATACACAAATACACAACAAGAGGGGAAAATCATTCCCAACACCCCCGATTTCTTATCTAATTAATGGCAATCAAGTTCAGTTTTCTGACTGATCTTTAAGTTTTGTTGTATACTTTTTGGTTTTGCAGCTTTTCTGTGTTTTTATTAAACTCACAGAAGAGCACAAATCGTTACCTTTGTGTTAAATATTTGACCCTTTTTCAGCACTTCATAATATGAGCTACATTCAATACACCCTGACAACTTTTCTACGGTTATTGCTGTGAGCCTAATTAAACGTCTGCCACTGAAAATTCAGACAGCTGTGGATAATGTAAGGGACTTTTTTTCCCCTCCTACAGCTTACCTCTAAGTCCTGTTGATTTTGATTGACTGTACAGCCAAAAGAAGTATTTGTGTCATTCTATAATGAAAACAGATGGCCTCCATTTTTTTCTACCCTTGCACCGTTAAACCTGAAGGACATTTGAGGGTAATAATGACTGATCTGCCAAATGTCTGGGATGCTGGCACAGCTGACCTCCACTGGAAAGAAGTTGCATAATAACTGAAATCATTTGCCAGCTACATTGAGCAGTTTTAGAGCAATCCAGTTTCAGAATTTGATGAGGATAAATCCTGATGAAATATGCGTGTTGCCCCTAATCCTTTTCAATCATAAACAGCTGTCGCGGGTCATAAATGTGAGTGTTGCTTAACCTGCTGAGAGAGCGGCCTTTGATCTGGATTTGGCTTTGCTCACCCTAACCTGATCCCCCTTTCCCCACCATCTGTCACAGTTTTATTATTGGCATTTTTAAATTACACTTGAACAGCTAAATAGCGTCAATAAGTGCTATTCCATTTTGAACATTTCTTTGATTTTTAAACTCTGACCTGGTTACTCTCACTTACATCCAGTGGAATCTGAGAGCTGCTGGGTTCAACTGTGGCCATCACCTCTTTAAATCGGTTACAGAATAGTAGAATGTGTAAGTGTTTGCAAGCAGCTGGGAAACAGTTTTGCTGTTTTAGCCATAATTTTGGTCTGATATTATGTACATGTATGAAGGTCAGGACTGAAAATGGCCCTCTGGTGTCAAATTCCATGCAGGAGAATATGAATATTCTCCTGCTATATTTATTTCCTGCTCAGACAGCAACAGATGCCTCATAATGCATTCTGTATGTGGTTCCCACTATTATACATTCAGGTCAAATAATTCTGCTATTACACTAAAAGCCTCTCACTGGTATTGTGCAATTTCTTATTCCAATCCCAAATGAGTACCTCCAGTGCTCTATATTTTCTCCTGCATTATTTTGAGAGTCTTCATGGTAATACTGGTATGAAGTGTTCACTTAGCAGTTCCTTGCTAGGTGGTGGTGCAAATGGTATTTACCAATGTTAAGGTATAGATTCAAAAACACAGCAGGAAATATCCTTCACTATAGTACCAAAAATAAGCCTGTCCCAGCTGACATGGGGCGAGAGGCAGGGTACACCCTGGACAGGTCGCCAGCCTGTGGCAGGGCCAACACAGGAAACCGGAGTACCCGGGGAAAACCCACGCAGACACGGGGAGAACATGCAAACTCCACACAGTGAGAGAGAGGCCGGGCCAATTGGCAGGTTATATTACAAAATAATCTGCATGATTAATCTCTTCCCCACAGGAATCAGACTGTGGTGTCAGATACATTTTCTAATAAATCAGATTACATATTTAATTTTAATAACAATGTTTAGGTCACAGAAAAAGTGATGTTTGACATTGCAGGTTGCTCCAAATGGAGAGAATTTTTCAAACGAACCAACATTCCTTGGGGGGGGGGGGGGGGCAGGAAGTGGGGAATACAGTTTTAATACGCAGGACTATGACAAAACTACACCTGAGGTGTGGAAGGGTTTCCCTTTTGGGTTTATAAAGAATGTTGCAGGCAAGCAGGAACATTTACACTGAACACTGAGACTGAAGTAGTGTATTTCTAACCAAGTGCTATAATATGACATACAGAACACGCGCCGTTTAGCATGAAAAGTAAAAGCAGCTGTGTCCAAACTTAACTGGTGCTCTATGTGAAGAGATTTTATCAGTTAAAACCTTAGTTTTTAAATTGGTTTGATGACTTAACACACAAACTTACAACGCTTAAGTACAATTTTAAAGATGCCTCCAGTGGATGACAGTGATTACATAAAGACAGGTGTGGGCGGGCAGGATTTTGACCCATATGCAGGACTCCTGAGATGGAATTTAAACTCAAGGGCACGTTAATTAAGAAACTCTTCATCAAAAATATAAACAACGAGCCGAGCTAATACTCAAAGTAGAAATCACAGGAGGCCGTGGAACAAACGGGAAGGACGTGACAAAGGACAAGAGGAGACTGGTGCAATATATACAAGCACAGGATAACGACAGGATGGGTAACAGGTGGGAACACAGCTGAGGGTAATTGCTCAGGACAAAGAGAAGCACATGATACGAGGGACCAGCAAAACAATACAGGACGTGAATTAATGGGAGGCATGATAGCTGAAGCAAAGAATAAAATAGAAACAACTATAACTATACCAAAAGCCTTACAGCTAAAAAGGCCAGAGAATATAAACATGAAGAAATCACCCTGGAAATAACTCTCACAGGTTCAAAACTCAAGACTGCAATAACTAAAACAAACTTATGAATCCAGCAGAATCATAAAATAACAGAAGCCGAAAGTCCAAAACTCCAGAATGATGGGTCGGAGATCCAGGGTTAAAGCCTGGGTCTGTTATGAACATGAAATAATACATAACATTGTTCCCATTTTCCACGACTCCTATTTGTCAGCGTTCCATCAGAAATGAGGTAGTCGGTCAGTCAGTCAGCTGAGTTGCCAAAGAAAGCAGATTAACAAAATGGGTTTAAGATATCAAATTAGAGATTATCTAAACACATTGAACTCTAAATATACTGGATCTCAGTGCAGGTATTTAGGCAAAATAGGGCTTTGGACTTGGCCACCTCCCAGGTATGGAACCTGCTTCCCGCTGCATTTCATTTTCCAACACATGATAATTCTCTACTTTCCGCAGCTAACAGAGCTGGATCAGATTAACCAAAAAAAAAAAAGTCACTGAGCAATAATTTTTTAGACCAAATTACACAGTCTAATGTGAGGGTGTTAGGTGTTGCCAGCTCATAAACATCCAGTGTGCACATCCATGCAGCTCTCTGCCAGCGCTGAGCCTTGTTATCTTGGTCCAATAAACCACAAATGCTGGTTAACAGCAGACTGTGGACAGCAGCTCACACCCACACCTTGTCACTGACCAATTATTATCTACTTCCAATCGTAACAACAGCAGAGCTTTAAAAGCAATAAGAATTCCACTTTTTACACAGTTGGATGGAGAAAAAACTGCTACCAGGCATTGTTTTTATCTTCATAGATCTTTAACCCACATAGCAAAATTGGATGGCCCAAATCTGGCCCACATAACGCACTTACAAACACACTGCAAAGAGTGACAGCTCTTTGGTGGCCCAGATCTGCTTTGGTGTGGTCCACACATGGGCCAGCACAAGGCCAGCTGCAGGCACATTGGTGGCCCTGGGCTGGCCAAGAACAGTTTCAGTAGTGGCGCTAGATGTCGACATAATGTATACCTTAATTAAGCCACATAATATCATCATATGTCGTATTCAGCCCAGATTTAAAATGCCTTAACAATGGTGATACAATCATACAAATCATTTTTATTTTGGATTTAATAACTTTCTAAAAAACAATAAATCCATTTTCCTCCATTTATCCAATTCAGGGTCATGGGGTGACTGGAGCCTATCCCAGCTGTCACAGGGCAAGACGCAGGATAAACTCTGGACAGTCTGTCACAGCGCTAACACAGAGAGACAGACAACCATTCATGCTAATTTTTTAGTCAACTAAGCTAGCCCCACTAACTGCATGCCTTTGGACTGCGGGAGGAAGATGGAGTACCTGGAGAGAACCCACACAGACACAGGGAGAACATGCAAACTCCAGGAGGCAGCCATGCAAATAGCCAGAAGGTGGATTCAAGCCCAGGGCCTTCTTGCCGTGAGACAACAATGCTAACCACCACACCACCTGCTGCCTAAATCAACATCAAGTAACAATCAAACCTCAAATTTAAAAAATGTAACTAATGAGAGCGTAGGAAATGGGGTCACAGGGATGGCCAGTGGGAGCGAAGGACAAGATTGATTGGTTGGTTGTCCGGTAGATGACCATTCTATAGTCTTATTGGTTGGTTGTCAGGGAGGCGTCAGCAGACAGTCTTTTCAAAATGGTGAGATTTCTCAACACACAAACACCAACTGTCCTGTAACTCAATAATAGGGCTAGCTGTTTGAATTATTACCCATTCAGTTCTAACAAATAAAGGTTTTCGGCATGTGATGTGGATGTGTTCATGAGTTTGAATGCACTTAATTGCTACAGACTCAGACAGACTAAAATTAATTAGGGATGAAGTGTTTGAGACCCCAGTAAAGGTTGAAAAACATGTTACAGGCAAGACCTAACAATTCTTTATGGTTCACAATTAAGAGAACACACGTGCCTGTTCATATGAGGCACGTGTGGGTAACATAAGCTCATCTGCAATTGGGCCACATGTGGCATGCCATCATATAAACAGTGCCATCATTGCCAGACCTGGCCCACATCCAGTTGACATACCAGCAGTGCCAGCTTGACGCCAGATCTGGCCCAGACCTGTGTGCTATGTGTGAAGATGCTTTGTTTTCCTGCTTGAGTCTTGCTGACAGAATCGTGCTTGAGATAATGCTGTTCCTTATGTGCAGAAAAAATATTGGCTATGTTTATATTGTTCAATTCTCTGGAGAGCAGCTTCTAGTCAGTTTCCTCACTACAGCCAACCTCTCGGGGGCGTATTAACAAGATGGAAATAAGCAGAGCCGACTCTATCGGACCACTGATCTCCGGGTCTGGCATATCTGCAGATGGAAAGGAATTGACACATCATACTTTTACCTTAACATAACGTCCATCAGGCTGCAAACAAAGTGGCTGCGAAACTCTAAATGATAGAAGTCTTTAAGTACAGATCAACGAGCGCTGCTTTTTTCCTAAGTGCATGTACATTGCAGGAATACTATGTGTCCAACTGGTTGTTTGTGAGCATTTTTGTCTGTATGTATGTATTACAGCTGCCATTCCACAAGGTCATCTTACTAATAGTTATAAATCATGACAAAGAGTCTGTTTACTTGGTGTTTTGTGTCTTGCGAAAAATCCGTCTCAAAGGTCTATAAAAAAAAAGTAAACATAATTAAAAAATACAAGGTTAACCAAGATCTGTGCTTGTGCATTAAGATGAAAGCACGCTGACCTTGAAGTAGTGCACATGTGGCCTCCATAGATCAATTCCATCTGCCAAAGCAAGACTGATTGATTCACACAAGTGGCCACAACACATGTTTCCCGTCGTAAAAACAGCCTGCACCCACACGAGAGAAGCAGCCTAAAGATACGCATATTCTAAAGCACTTGTTTAGAATGCTAAACCCCCACATGAAGATTTAAACCTTTTCAAAGCACAAATTGAGCCAAGTTTGACTCATCAATAAATCAAACCATCCTAATACTGCAAAATCTGACCATCAAAAGTTCTCAAGATGCTCTCATAGGTATCACCTTGAAGTCCACAAGGAAAGCAAATAGTAACAGAAAAGCAGTAATTGGGCAGATCAGAAGCCATGAAAGTAAACTGAATGTATCATTGAGCTACGTGGCTTCACTGTGAGAAGAGAAATGTGTTTTCCCTCATGCTGTTCTCAGATGTCTGATTTTGTCAAAACAACCTTGGTTTCATTTCTGACTGTAGTGGTTGTGTTACAGTAATTAGCTTATCTGTCTCAGGAGCTATTAATCAGCTCAACGCTATCTCCAACAGACCCCCTACTGAGGGAGCTACAATTTCCAGTGCTCTGGTAACTCAGCTCTTTGTGTGGTAGTGTAGTCATCAGTTTTCCAATGCAGGTAGAGTTCTATATATTACACACATCAGTGTTCACATCAGCAGGACTTTTGTTTAGTGAGTGAGGAGCATATTCTCTTTCTGAAAGCAATGAAACTGCTAGTGCTGCATGAATACAATATCACGATAATTAAATTTGATTATTAGACACGACCAATAACTTGCTATGCCTCGTGTCATAAATCCACATTCTTATCTTTGCTTGTGTCAGTCTCCAGTTTTGGGGATTATTATAATAGCCTCAGTTGACAAATTGAATTTAAAAAGGCAATTGTTTTAAATTGGCTGAAAAAATTCTACAGTGATACCATTATACAGGGACCCGGTATGGAATCCAAATGCAAAGTAGGTTACTCATTCATTCACATCTCATAGAAGATGTATGCAAATTTTGAGCAGTCAGAATAGTAGAAGTGTTTCATGTGGCCTCTTGTGCAGCAATTAGAGAATACAGCATTTTAAAGGAGGGGTAAGGGAGACGCAACGCTTTATTTGACAAAGACATATAAGAGAGCTCAGAGGCAAACAGCATTTTCTTAAATCTTTTACAGCTGTTATCGTTATTGAAAAGGTTATCTTGGGTCTCCCTCTGCACGTTTTTCTGGTCAAATGGTATTTTTTTTTTTTGTCAGTTTAAAGATTTTCCCACATATAAAACCCTGAAATAAATCTCCCATTAATAATAGAATCTAATTAGGGTACAGTTCCTTTTGATAAACATAATCTGTTTCTATACTATTTCTTTTTAAATATTTAAAAAAAGACTGGAGTGGCTGCAGCCACAAGCTATTTTAACTTTAGACTTTTTTTTGTATGTGTTTCTTCTTCAGCGCTCCCCTCATTCACGTTCATATTTTTGCTTGCCTTCACACCTGAGCTCACCAATACATGTAAAACATAATGCTGCTATTCAACAGCTTGGAGAGAGAAAAAAAAAAAAGTCATGCCTTCTGCCTTGCCATTTATATTTCCATCTAAAACTGAGAGATTGCGAGTATGATTAAATTTGTGATTGAATAAATGGAACTCACTCAAGGCAGTTTGGCTATAAAGGAAAGCGTCTAAACTTGATCAGTGCTTCATGAAATACTGCTACATTCAATAATCTTAGTTTAGTTTTTTTTAAATTGCTCACAGCTTTGTACGAAAATGTATTTATCTAAATGCAAATTCTTGTTATGTTTATTGTGCTTTTAACTTATTCATGTCAAATACAGCTAACGGTGGAGGGTGGGTTTTCTGACCTGTCTGTCTGCGATGACCACATTAGAGAGATCACCTCTCTTTGACACAAGTATTTTACATTATTTGAAACGTTGGTCATATTTAATACGAGCATGTAATGCACCCCTATAAACACTCTGGCACTGTTGGTACAATATATATTTTGAAATATAAACGAGCTTTTTGAGAAATTGAACAAATTTCAGATGGTGTTGTGATCAAAGTCCTTATGGGCCTGATACTGAATGGTTTCATGTCATGGATACATGTCTGAAACATTTTCACTAGAGGATATTACAAGAAGCTACTCAGCAGAGTCCATCTGCCCGCAGAAAGCTCTGTTTTGCTTTAATTGAACCCTCTTCTGGTAATCTGAAGAGAGTAAATCATTTGAATCAGTAGCACTTGGCACCACACTCTCACTATGTGCCCAACTGGCTGGAGCATTATTGTAAGAGAGGGATAGGCAGTTATGAGATGAAATTTTAAAAAAATGTTCTGCTCTGTCTTTGGAGTATGAATCTCCCACATTAATATAAGGGCTGTAGCTTGGTCATACTGAATTAAACTGCATTTATAATTGATACTAGTGTCAGGCATCAACAATTTTCCAAAAAAAAAAGATAAAATGTTGATCGGGAAAAAAAAAAAAACCTGTTCATGATCACACTTTGTTAAAGCCTGGTTAACAAGTCAGTGCCACTTACATTTGTGCTTTCCTTTTTTGTGGACGAGAGGGAACCATCACCGATATTTTGCCTCTGCATCCAGTGAAGTGTAATTGCCCTCCAACTCTCTATGGATCAATTCTTGGATGCAAAAAATAAACTTTTTTAGGCCTTATTTAATGAGGCAAGAAGAGCATATTTGTAGAAATGATCTGTGAGGGGATACATTTAATAAGGAGAAATACACACTTTTGCATCTGTGAGCTGCCCTCATCGCTCTCAGTCTTGCTCGTTAAGGTTTGAATACCTTGCTCAGGGAAAGTAATCACTGGAGGATGGAGGAGAAGCCTTATTTACTGTCTGAGTTAGTATTTCTGACTTTTTGGTCATAAAATATCACTGTCTATGTTTTTTTTTCTTTTGTAAAACCATTCATTTATCATACCTTTCGCCACAAATTCTATTTTAAAAGAAAATCTGTGTTCACAGCTACGGCGCTTTCGTTCTAATTAATAATCTAGTAACTTTTTGAGGATGCCCCGCCACCCATTGCAAATGTCCAAAGCCTGCAAGGAGTAAAATTTGGAGTTCAAAGTCAAACAGTTCAACTGCATCGGCACAACTTACAGCTGGGGCTACAGATAAAATTTGGGATGCACGGGAATTGGCGCTTAGTCTCCAGTGACAGTGGTGGCTCGATGCCTGTGTCCCAGAGCCTAACTTTGTGCTAGTGGCAAAAACACTTCCAAAATAATGTGTGTGGAACAGGAGGAGGACAGAGTGTGACACAAGCCACTGATTAGTCTATGAACCAATCTGACATTTTCTGCAAATGTATTGTTTAAGGATTACAATAACTGGATTTTACTTTGACATTTTGAAAGTGCCAAGTGCATACATATGAATATAATGAACGCTGTGTAGAACAGCCTGTACAGTCAGGTTCAAAAGTATTTGGATATTAAAATAATTTAAACTTTTTTTCCCCTCTGTGCACCACCATAATCAATTTGGAATAAAGCAACCAGGATGTGACTGAAGTATAATCTTTCAGCTTTAGCTCAGCAACAACAACAAAAGATATCAACTATGTAGAAATTACTATGTCCATAATATTACACAGTACAAAAGTACAGTTGGCTGGTAGCCAGTTAAGGGCAGTTTCCTCATTACTTCATAAACCATTAGGCCATAAAAAGTCAGAAACTGAATCTAGTTTTGAAATTTGACTTGGTACTTGTTCATGAGAACTCATGTATAGTAGAAAAACCTGTTGGCAAAGTGGCAAAGGCGAGAAGACATATTAAAGAGATTGCATAAACTTGAGGAGTGTATTAAAGTGTGTTATTAAAATAAAGGAGTGCACTGGAAAGCTGAGCAACACCAAAATGTAGACAAAGACGAGCATGGTAGAAATTCGAATGAATCACAGGGGAATTTTTTCATTTTGATTTTTAAAAAATTAGAAAAAAAGCCTCCACGGCATTTTGTCAAATCAAGAATTATCTTGAAGTGATAAGCGCACTGTTGTCAGAGTCTACAGTCAAGCGAGGACTTCATGAATGTAGATACAGATGTTTCAAGTTGTTAAACAGTGGTAACATGCCAGAAGAAAAGGCCAGATTAGACTTTGTTAGAAGCCTGTCCAGTTCTGAACAAAGATTCTTGGACAACTGGTACCAAGATTATCTTGATTTTTACAAGAATTATAACAGAACAGATGAGTAAGGAGAAGGAAACGAAGGGCTCCTGATCCAAAGCATAACATCTCATCTACTAAACATGGTGTAATGATATGAAAATACATAGCTGCCAGAGGAACTGAATCACTGTTATTTGAGGAATCGTTGATGAGAAATTGCAGGATTAATTTGTATGTGTATATATCCTTTCTGCTTAGACTCATCAAAAGCTGATATGTCACATTACAGCTGATTTATGACCCAAAACACATAGTATCATGAAAGCAGCTCAAGACAAAGAAATGCAACGTCCTCAAAGTCAGTCACCTGAATACAACTATATTGCACTTCAAACTTGACACAAATATTCGATAAAGTAATGGCATCTCGGGCACCCAGGTACAGTACTTCAGTGGTGGAGCAGGCGACCACATACATGCGCCTCACTGCGGTGCGGGTGGTGCAGGTTAGAGTCCCGGCCTGTCACCAATTTTCCCGCGTGTCTTCCCCTTATCTTCCCCTTACTTCCGGTCTCCCTACAGCCAACAAAAGCCTCTGTGGCCAAAAAAGTATAAAAAAAAAACAGACAGGAACTGCTCCACTGGGGGTTAAAAGAGGAAATTACAC
>VUQK01020939.1:10620-29363 GCA_015106715.1 Bujurquina vittata | reverse complement strand
ATTTCTTGTGCATCCTTAAGTTCAACATGATAAACAGGCAAAGCTGCACAACCTGTACAGGCCTGTAAGAGTTTACGCGCTGAATAAATAAAGCAAGTCTCTGCGTGAACTGTGTACACTAAAACCTTCAAGTCAGTGTTGCGTGTGTCTGTGTGCACGCAGCTCATCTGTTTTCGGGGGCATTTTTACACCAATATGGCTTCTTTTAAAGTCTTCCACAGGAGCCCAGCAAAAAAAGGTGAAGATGTTTCAGAAATGATGGGTGTCATTTGATACGAATTAACAACGGAAGTTTAAGATGATTTGAAATTATATATATATAAAAGGAGACTTTGCATTCACAGGCTATATATTATATATATATAGCCTGTGAATGCAAAGTCTCCTCTCTTTTTTTATCTGTGCTCATCATTGTGTGAAGTAAACCCCATGAATTTCGGACACAAATGCACCTCTGAGGGCACCTTAAGTGACACCCATTGAAACAGAAGGAAACAGGCGCACATCCGTCTAATTTATTTAAATTATTTATGCGGTTAATCACATGTTGGAAGCCACTGAATGAAATGAAACCCAACATTTGGAAGGGGGCACCCAGCCTGCTCTGGGGAGAGGTGCAGCAGCAATTTGACCGTGGTTGTCCTCGACCATGAGACAGATCATGAACGACGGGCTGATAAACTTGCTGCTTTCTGTCTGTTTAAAATTTCCCCGCAGCGCAGCAGACAAAGGCGGGCGCGCCGCGGACAAAAGATGCGTTGTGGCTGCCGTCGAAATATGAACCACCATTTTGATAGTCATAGCCTGTAGACCGACATTTCCTGTCGGTACTAGAATGGCTGTAGCCTGCAATGGTTTGCGCAGAGACAGAAAGCGGACTGGTGCGCGCTGAAAGGCGGCAGCCGCGCACACACAGTCCTGCAGCCTGTGTGCTTCTCCATATTTGGCTGCAAGTCGGTGAAAAGTGAGTGTGCAGGAGCCGCAATGGCGACAGCCGTACATGAATAAACAGAGCTGGCTCTGTGAGAGCATTATTGGCTCTCTGGTTTCTGGGCAACTGCTGCACGCAGCTCGCTCTTCACTGTCCTACTTATACTGGGCGACATTTTCTGCTCAAGGTGGCTGCTCAGACATACAAAAACCGCAAGCGAGAAGATGTGGAGCTGTGTGGCTTTGACCTGCAAGCTTAGCCAGACTTAAGCGCATGTTTTGAATTAGAACGCATTACCCTAAAGCAGCAGCACGCATGCACGGCTCCATGTCTAATTTCTCACCATGAGTCTGTAAGGTTTTTAGGTTAGATTAATTTGTGTCTTAATTGCTCTTTGAAAGGAATAAACTCGCCACGGAAGGTCCAATAAGGTTGTTGTTGTGTACTTTGAAGAGGAAATAAAAGGAGCAAATGAAGAGAACAGCTAAAGTTGTCGATTCATTAGAGGATCTTCTATTTTTATCCTTGAATGTTTCTGTCGTTTCTCAGACACCGCAGGCCGCCAGCGGTCCACACGCAGGGATTCAAACGAGAGAAGCGATCCTGCAGAAACCAACACTGTGCGCACTGCTGCTGGATACGATGATAAAGAGGGTATGTGAAACATCACACTTGGTCTATAAATATGCCCCCCTGCTAAAACATGTTTCAGTTTCCTATAGCTGCTGATGCATGCTCACAGGTTCAAAGCCACGGAAGGCCTATAGAGAGCCTCGGGCGCAGAGAGACGCTTCAAAAGCTCAATGAAGTATAAACCCACATCAACTAAGGTTCAACACTTTGAAAATGCACCAGGTCACGCACGTCTTTGCTGGCCGATCCTCAGAGGCCCTGTTAGGATTAATTTGAGATTTCAGGACTTCACAGTCCGGCCATCAAACTGGCTCCTAATGCACTCCCAATCCTTCTATTAATATAGTCTTCCCAGAAAAATTAACTCGTAATCTACTGCCAGATATAGCTGCATTTCGTGTTGATTATCTCTATATTTCTATTAAGGGGACATTTCTAAAACGAAATCCCAAAGAAGGAGAAGAAAATGGGCAACTTTAGAGGAGAAAATTTCGATAGAGGGGGAGTCCCGTTTGGCGTGGAGGTCGGCCTCATTAAATGCGTCGGGTGGTGCCACCTCTGGTTCCTGTAGTCTTCCACTGATTGGTCTTTATGATTCTAAAATAGATTTCTTTAATGTTGAGGTTGATTTAATGCTCTGAAAACCAAGAAACAGATACAGGTAAAGACTGGCTGTAAACTGGCAACAGTGTCAAGATTCACAGGCGAGCAAAGAAGATCTGTTCGCCCCAAAGTAGCAGAAAGCGACGGAAAGCGTTTCACTTTGCTCCGGATGATCTGTTAATCCGGATCATCTTCTTCTTTTACAGCAGAGCACTACTGTGGTACTTTCTTCAGGTCTTGTCTTATTTCCTCATATGGTGGTCTTAAAAAGAAAGACACCTCACACATTTGTTCCTTTAATCAGTTTGCAATCCTCTCATGACAGAATACTTGTTTCTGTGTAAAGTTTCAGACCTGAGTCCAGGCTATGTGTGCCTTCAGTGGGCTTCATAAAGACTTGAAGAGGCCCAGGACATTTCCATGTGTCATAAAGGTCAGTATTTATTTAGTATCATTCACAAAAGTTGAACTTTGCACATCTATCAGTGGTGCTCTGCATGCACGGCCCCTGTCTGTCTGTATGTGTGAGTGTGGACTTGTCCTTCTAAATTTTACTGTATGTTGACAATGCAGGGAAAATTGCTGTGTCATTGTGATGCAGGGCCCACAAACCAAAACAACTGGAAACTGGAAATACAACATGCTGGAAATGCCATAAAGCTTCCTAGAAGGCACAGTGTTTAAAATGTCTTGTTATTAGCGCCCTTTCCTTTTACTTTGTGCTGGACAGCACATAAACATTGGCTCAAATACTCTCTTTGTATCAAGAAGAAAGCCTTCAATCTAAGAATTGCATAACAGCCTTCCCTGCCTTCCCTCAGCTATGTTTTATGTTTACATTCCTGCTCGGGATCAAGCTGCTATGGAAAAATAATGCATGGGTAAGGTTTTAATAATACAAGTGACCGGTGCAGTTATGTAATACAGAGGGCCCTTTGTGCGGGGTCATTTGTGATTATGCAACATGATCTGTTTTCCTATTTTTGCTCCACAACCAAGTTAGTGTTCCTAAAGTTTAATGCTCCATTCTTTCTCTGCGTGAGGCAGAAGGCGTCACACAAACTGCAGGGTGAGAGCAGCGATGCACACAGTTTACTGGAACTCTAAAGGGCAGCTAAGACACGCTGGCCCATAAAATGAAGTTGGTTCAAAGTGTAAACTCGCAACTTTCCAGGTTTGCCCGCAGAAGATATCAATACCACACATCAGAGGTCAAATCTCTTTCTTTATTGTGAAACATACCAGTCAATAAGCTATGCCAACAACAGTAAGTCAGCCAACTCCAGGTATAACATATTTTATAACAATCATTTTGACTTTGAAATGAGTGCAAGAAGGAATGAAGAGACCAAAGTGAAAGGAAGAAAAGAAGAAGTAGCAAACAGGCTCAAAATCATCCAAAAAGGGTGAAACTCTTCAACGGATTCATGCAGCTTCTGACGCAGCAAACATCTCAGAAGTGCTTTTGAACAACATATTAAACATCAATAAATATGCACTCTTCATTTTTCATCATTATAGCATTTTAGCATTCTCACCGGCTTTGCATTAAATGTGCGTAGAGGGCCGTTTCGACTCAAATGTAGGGTACATCCAACAGCTTTGATATTTGAATTCTCAGCAGCATAGTCAAAACAGCTTGCTGGATTGCATGTAACAGCATACAAAGTCAATCTCATAACTCACATTTAATCTCTGTAGCATACTCACTCATGACCCTGGCAGCTTTTTTTCCTTTTTTTTTTTTTTTTGTACAACAAATAGTGCTCACGTGTACTCTTCAGATCATAGGATGAGCTTTGAAAGCAAAATGAGATGACTGGTGTAAATCAGTGTGAGATTAAAGCCTTCTAGCAAGACTAGCAGTGTTTTAAACTCCAGCAATATGTCAGCAATAAATCACAATGTAATTAGGGGGGGGGGGCTATCTTATCGGGGAAGACACCTTTGATAACTGACACAATTTTCTTAATGTGCAACTGGCCTTTAAAAAAAATAAATCTGCATTATATTTATTTCTTTCCTAAAATGTTTAGGGAAACGTGCAGATATATTAGCAGATCAGGCTGCAACAGCAGACCCGCTGACGGCCCTGCTGCACTCAGTGACGACACCAAAACGTTACAAAAGAAAAGGCTGGGACATCGCCTAAAAGGTGTCGACACAGTTGTGTGTCTCTCACAGTTGTCCCTGTGTTTGCACAGTTCTCAGAAGCACCCGCTTTTTAAATTTGCATGTTTTTTATTTTATTTGGCCAATCGTAATTTTCAAAACAAGCCAACAAAACATGTCAATTCAGTCTGAGCGTATTTGTCTAGGATTTAAAATAAAAAAAAAAAGAGAGAGACGAGCTGTTTCCCCGTTAGTAATGACACAAACAAACGTGTGAAAATGTAATTAAGTGCTTTCAATTTGATCTTTGATCAGGATATACTCAACAACCTCCTCTCCTATTCCCTCAGGACCAAAATAAGAGATATTGTTAATACAAAATCTGTATAAACCTTCATACATCTTGGGTTATAAGTTTGGTAAAGGTATGAAACAACAGCAAAAGTTTAGCTCCGTATGACAAATTAACTGATTTCTTTTTTTTTTTTCCTTTTTCGTTTTTTGGGGTGGAATATTTCCACCTGAATGGTATTCGCTCAGATCCTCGAGGGCACTTTCTTGGCTACAACATCACAGAGAGGAGTTACAGTATAAAACATTATAAGAAACATATTGAATTTCCATGATAAATTATAAATTTCCATATATACAAAATTCCGATGTTTTTACATATGCACATATGAACAGGATCATCCAGTCGGTCAGTGGCAGTCCCATTTTGAAAGTAGTTTCTTAGAAAGAAACATATTCCTTGAAGGTTACAGTGAGACTGTTTGATGTGATGTCAGTGATAATGATATTTCCCATAAAAGGGGAGGCTTTTTTAACAGGTGCTTCTTTAGATCCCTCCGTGGATACCGGCGTGTCCTCTGTTACAGGAGGTGCATCTTTGACAGCAGGCTCAGGCTCCGGCTGTGTTTCTGCTTCAGCCTGCCTCTTAGTCTTTGGGCAGCTGAGGTCCATTGGCTCCTCTTGGCTGCCCAAATCCTCATACGTACATACACTGCTGTGGCGTGGACCGCTGCAGTGGAGGTCCATTGGTTTATCCTGAGGTGGTGCGAGCACAGTGCTGGGCACACTGAAGCTCCTTGAACTCTGGTAGATTTTGGATACGCTCCTGTCCTCCACGGGATCTGAGAGCTTTCTCTTGCGGTCACTGGGAAAAGAAGGAATCCGGATGTGGTCAACAGCTGTCGGAGTTGGGATGCTGGTGTCCACGGCCCAAGAAGTCTGAGGAGAGCTCGCGGTCAGCTGTAAGGGTAAATCATCCGGCAAATCAGCCTGACCCCGAGCCACTTCGGTGTTGTATTCCTCTGCTGTGCTTGGTGAAGGTTTGGAAAAATGTCTGTCTTTTGGGGAACACTTTATAGGATGCTCTGCTACAGAGAGGGAACTTCCATTGCAAATCTCTTTGGGGACACCGTTCTCCAAGTGCTTCTCCAATTTGGTTCCATGTGCTGGATTGTTTTCTGACACTTTGATGTTTTGGGGTTTCTCTTCTCTCGATGATTCCCCGTGTTTACCCTTTGCTCCATGAACCTTATTACTGTCCATATATTTGCTCATGACAATAACAATGCGTCCATTCTTGTTTTTATTCTTGATTATCTTCATTTTGCTGCTAATAGCACTTGGCAGGGTTGCATCTTTAGGATTGGGTTTAAGGGCGTGTTCGCTCTCCGCCTCTTTAACAGCTGGTTTCCTCACTTCCACGGCCAGCTCTTTGACTTTACTCAGGCAGCCCGTGTCTTTGTCACGGACCCACTTCTGCTGCAGGGCCAGAGGTAAGTTCCAGCCTGGATTTGCTGGTTTACTGGCTGGTTCCTGAACTTTAATCACCTCTTTGAGCCTTGAAGCCTGCGCATCATACATGCTTGGGTCAGGCTCATAGTGATGGTGCTTCTTGCTGTTTAGCTGATAGATGAACTTCTTCTTGCTGTTGGCCATCTGGTCACCAGGGACCTCCTGGCTGCTGGGCTGGTACTGGTGGTGCTTCTTGCTGTTCAGTTGGTACTGCTGAGGCTGGGAGCGCTGCTGCACCGGAATGGGCTCAGACTTCAGGTTGGCTTCTGCATCCTGAGATGTTTCCTCAAGACCAGTAGGAATACTTGATCTTCGGGCAAACGAGGGCAACTTAAAGAACAGATGAGACTCAAATCAGACATTTATATAAAGTTTACACTCAACACCACAATACAGTAACAAAATAAAGAAAAGGGATTGAAATTCTAGGACCACTTAAAGTAATCCTGTCATAGAATGAGGCTAAAGCTACAGCTCTAATCCAGAGAATCATTTAGGGTTAGAGTTGAGTAACATGCTCACTTTATTATGGAATCTTTGCCTATTTGGCAATGCTAAAGGGAAGTGGTTATAACAGCCAAAACACATCTGCAAGATTTATTTTGAAAAGTAAAACCAAGCAGTTAGAGCCTGCCTCACTAAACTGGTCCACCCAATTTGTCATTTGTTTTTGTTGTGTTTTTTTGTTTTCTTGGTATGGCGCCCTGAACTAAACTGCGTAAACTAAGATAGCATCATTATGAGACTACTTAGAGCAAAATCATATCATCAGACTCGTCAAATCTCTTTGTTCTTTTCTGGGTTGGGCAAAATAACCTGACATCTGCTGCTGGATCACCTAATATTAAAAATGATCAACTCTATTAGGGATCAAAATAAACTATCCAACAAGGATTCAGCTCACTGCCACTCTCCCACCATCTCTCCACCCCCACCCTCTCTCCTGCACAGGCTGACCTCACAGACGTCAGAGGAACGCTGCAGCCGAATGCTCAAGATGATTTGGATATGACCTCAGGTCAGCGAAGTGCCACCTGACATATCACGCGTTATCCCCGACTGCCGGCCACGTGTGACTCTGGCAGGATGGTATGCCACTTAAGGAGTGACACTCCATAACAATCAGCTCCGAGTCGCTCAAAATATATAATCACACTTGGCTCAGAACACAGGGCTGCAAATGCCTGAGCCGAGGAAGTTAAAACAGAATGCTGCTTTGAACTGTATTTTCGAGATAACAAATGGCAACATAAAAGAAAACGTTCTGCTGGTGCAGATTTACTTGGTGCAAAAAAAAAAAAAACCCCTCAGGCATGAAGCCCAGTTTCAAAATGAGTGAGGACAGAAATTCAGCTGCACCGCTCCTCCTCCCACTGAAAAAGAAATAAACACTGATCACAAGACAGCAGCTCTGACACACCTGACAGTATGCCTCCTGTTTAGGCCTTTGACAGTGGAAACGTTTCTAGAGAAACTGTGTTGTGATGACTCAGACCCTACCTGGAATAAAAGTTTTGGTTTCGGTCCACGTTTTCGATATCCCATCGTCTGCTCCTGCCTCTCTCTGTGAAAACAAAAAATAATAACATAACACGCCTGCCTGTCACATGCACACAAAATACTTCATTTCCCAGACATATTACTATACATTAAAATCTTATAGCAATAGAAAATTACAGGTTTGACATTTGAAGTATTCAAGGTTAAAAGTGGCATTTTGATTTAGAGGACAAATGAATGCCCACGTGTGACCCACTGCAAAGCATTATGGTCCTTATTTGCATAGCTCTCCATGGTAATCGACCCATTCCTTATTCTCATTATCCTGAAGAAATTCAATTAAGGCTACAGCAGGGAGAATCTCAAACATCCTCCCTCATACACCACACCCTTCCTCTTCTTACATTCAATCTCTAATTAGGGTCATGAGGTACAAATGAAAAGGGATAAACACTACATTGTGGCATACATGTGGGATACACCCTAATGCCAGGCTTTGTGCAACACAACACCTACACTTTAAAAGTGCAGGGTGAATAGTATCAGACTAATAACAAACCTCTATTGAAGCTGTTTCTATTGAGGGAGGAGATGCAGACGTGTTTTTGTAGTTGCACTGGCTAGACCGGGGACAGTATGAAATATTGCTCCCTGATATAAACCTCTACTCATCACTTGGCTCATAAATAACAGCAGTGGGTGAAGGCCGGCTGTACACAGGCTTCACTAGGCATGAGTAAACCCAGCCTGTTGTTGCTACAGATGTACTATCAGAGCTGCCAGTAGACTGCCACAATAAACAGTCAACGTTGCTATAATGTGTATGATTTCAAAAGGCGTCTAACAGGGTGACCCCTATTCACAGAAGATTTGGCAATTACAGACTCCCTTGTCGAATCCCATCCCCCATCCACTGGGAGCAGAGAGGAATCCACACACAGAGCGCAGAGGCAGCACTCCATGACCATCAGCACACAGCCCCACACACACACACACACACACACACACACAGAACCAAGCAAGCGGGCAAGCAGGCTGTGGGGGAATATGAGAGCAGTACACTGGAAACGTTGAAGAGCGCTGCGTGTCAATTAGCCTTTTCAGAAAAGCAAATTCCTTTCCCCAGCCATCATGTCTTTAGCCAGTCCCATGAGCGGCCTGCTGGACTGCAGCGAGAGAAAAGATCTCAGAGGCCTCACAGGTCCAACAATCTAGACAACATGCAGTTGTTTGTGTGCTCTAGGGCTATAATGTCAACAGCATTAGGATTAACTAGCATCTGCACCTCTGAGATAGACGTGGAGCCATTCTTGATTGTTTTACAGGCCTCTGGGTAAACCCTGATTGATAGCAGGTTGTCAGCATATGCAAGCACAGCCAAGGTCCAATAGGAAGTTAATTTCATGTGTCAAAACTAGTGCGGAGAGGTTCTTCTAGTGGGTGGAAAACACTATGAAACCAGCCTGCAAAGCAAAGCCGAGCCCTTTGGCAGACTGATGGTGAGGAGAATCCCGTCAGGCAGCAGCGTGGCCTCCTCACATTAAAACCCACAACAAAGCTGCTCTGCTTGGGTCCAGTCACACTCTCCGGTGCAGCTTATCCTCTGGCTCATGACTGCACAGCAAATTAGCATGTAAATTATTATAACACATGGGGTAAACTGCCTTTTCCTTTTAGTTCCTTTCCTCCATACACCTTGTGGCAAAGGCAGCTTCTTCTGTTTTCTCTGTGAAATTGGCCGATGGCCTGCACGATCCTTATTGTTCTACAGGCAAAAACACACATTCCCATAATTATGTTACTTTTTAGGGGGGGGGGGGTAAGATCCTCATTCAGATCCGATCTGTCCATTACCACGATTGAGGAATTCTCACTATCATATCCCCAGTGTTTACCCCAGGGAGAAAAGGGGAGGGAGGGGGGTGGGGGTGGGTCAGTGCTAGAGTTACTGGAGCGCCCCTCCTCCCATGCCCTTATATGGCCATGGCTGCTCTGGAGGCTGCGCGGCCTCGTCCAAAGTCCACATCTCTCTCACCTGAGCTGAAACGCGACCAGGAGACGCGGGTCCAGGATGTTTTCCTCTGGTTCCCATGTGTTGTATCTGCGGAGAGGAACACACAACTGTCAGAGCTTTTCCCCCCCTATCTGACAGGCGCACAGGGCTTAGCCTATGGCTGCCTCACTCACAGTCACACACATTCCCACATCTTCGCAAGTAACGAGCCGCCAGAAAGGACAGGTGAAGCAGATCTCCAGTTTAATGTAAAACACGATTTCTGTGTTGTCCCTCTCTTTTGATCCAGATTGGGGGAGGGGGGGTGTTGGTCGCAATCCCCGCTCCAGATTACCCGCCAGGAAGACGTCCACTGGCAGAGGGAAAAATGTCAAACTGAATGCGTCTGTATGTGCTCTCCAAACGCTTCTTCCAGTCGGCCATTTTACCACCCCTGTCTCGTAAATTCGCTGGCAGAGCAGAAATAATTAAAACGGGATTACATGGCTGTGCCTACCCCCTTCCCTCGCATAAATTAGTGAAGGCATCCGCGAATACACTGAAACACATACCGACCGCGCTCTTCCAGCTTACACACACACACACACACAAACCGCTGTGCGCGCTCGCCCTTCATGGTTTGCATTTTTAAGTAACAACACTTCATCTTGTGACACAATGTTGAGATGCATCATTTCAGTGCTGAATCCTCGTAAATGCATTTGAAGGCGTGCAGTAAGACTTACTTGGGAGACCAGCCTCGCCACTTGACCAGGTACTCTATCTTGCCCTGTGGTGGTGGAGAAGGAGAGCATTTTACTGAGGCTCACATTAAAGCGCGACAGCGATTTCATCGCGCTTTTACGAACGCGCTTCGTCTCTGTTACCTTTCGAATGCGCTTCTTTTCGATGCCCTCCACCGCAAAGACATGCTCTCCGGCGGCAGGGAGGTCCATCTCGGCTCAATCCGATCGAACGGGGACGGGGAGTAGATGAAATGCTGGCTACGCACCGTCGATGTGCCGTCCTTTCGGTGCGTGCTCTGCGCGCTTGGTAGTTTTCCAGTTGTATCCAAATCCAACTGTATCCCCCCCACCTCTCTCTCTCCCTCTCTCTTCTTTGCACACTCCACAGTCTTGGTATTGAGCGTACAGATATTCACAGTAGTGCGGCTGCGAGCAGCTCTATTCGTGCAAGAGCCTCGGATCGCTGTGTGACGTCAGGAGGGGAGGGGGAGGTGGAGACCTTGTAGAAAGGTTGGGGTTTTATCCCGAGCGTACCGGACTACAGGATGAACATTTGCAAATTCAGATCACTCACTACTTTGCTATCACGAGGCGTGAGGATGAAATCCGTTATAGTGTTTTACTGTAAAATAAAGGTGGGGAAGCCCTTCTCCAGAAGCTGATGTAACACTCCTGAAACCTCAAATCACTTTGCATGACTTTTATTTAAGTACATGTCGTGTACAGGTGCCGGTAAAAGCAGGCTAATTTGCATAAGCCGTATTGCTATTAACACAGGCGTGAAATGCCAACAGAAATAAGGTGATCTGTTTTCATCGAGCAGCTGTGCAGTACTGCGTGTGATGGAGCTGCAAGTTACCTGTGTCCTGCTGTGGAGCAACACTGAAAGGCTTTTAAGGACACCTGTCCAACAGCGCACCAAACAAAGGTGGTTCCTGTGCCTTAAGTGTGCGCCCAGTGCAACCAAAGCAAATGTAATCGCCCTAAATCAGGCTGGCTGACTCACTAATTTAAAAAGTTCCCTTTTTTTATTTCCGATTCCCCTGAATCAGCGCAGTTGCAGATGTGAACTGTTGAGCTTTCTAACGGCGCAGTGCAAATATAGGTCACAAACTCTCTGATAGTCAAACCAGGGCCACGATACCTTTGGCTCAGCCGCTGTTTATTTGACACACGAGCAAAGGGTTGCTTGTGCAGCCTTTTACCCTACCTGCGACAACTTCCGAGCAGTAAACTCGTCCGCTCCCAGAACACCTACTTTGCCCCCCACCCCCACCCCCATTATAGCCTGCCATCGGTTGAAATATTGGTTGTATCTACATAAAGACAATTTAAATCCAGCGACATAAACCACATCACCAGTGAGCGTGTATCCTGTGCTGTAAATGTCACCCACTCCAAGTCAAATGATTTATAGGTGCTTTATTAGAAACATGAGTCCCCGTGCGTCAAACACGGTTTTTGTGCGTAAACCGCGGTCGTGACAAATGGCAGTCACGGAAACGACAAATTTCGTTTGTGTGCGACGCATTAAAAAAAGCCAAAAAGTAGAAGAAACGAAGAAGCAAAAGCCGATGCTTTTCTTGCTTCAAAAAAATTCAGCACCACAAGGGTTAAAATGAAGCCTGCGCTCAGAGCGGCAGCGGCCAGCCTATTAAATACCGGCACGATATATCTCTGCCCTGCCATATAAGGTAATGGAGAAAAAGCGCCGAAATATCGCCCTTTGCGCTCTTTAATTCCCAGGTTTGCGCCCTGAAATATGTGCTAGAGGGGGCCAAGACCCGACCCGTTATAAACATGCTCGATTAAAGCTCGCTGTTTATGCACTATTCCTGTTTTTCTCCTGCCCTTCATCCGCGGCCAGGGAGCGTATACGCCCTGCTTCCCTAGCAACAGCACGAAAGGAGAGAGAGAGGCAGAGAAAGAGAGGGGAGAGAGGGGGGGGGGGGTGTTTAAGTTTGTGACAAACAAACGAGGTCGTGACAAAACGCCAATCAAAGTATATGTTCGTTAATCAATCATTTCTTTGTGAATCGAAAAGCATCGAGGTCCAACTGCACGGATCCAAAATGTGGGAACTGAACGCACTCACAGTCGCCTCTGTTTACTCAACACAAACCCAAAATACAAATTATGTATCATTTTATGTTTGTACTGACGGGAAGGACGCCTGGTGTCTGCGTCAAGACGCAGATGATCATTTAGAAAATCCTCTGACTCTTGTTTGTCGGCGAGATCTGTTCACAGCAGCAGCACAATATAACCTGAATATATTTCACAGTGATTCTGCAATCAATAGACTTCATCTCAGTGGGATTTAATAATCGTAGATTAATTCTAAAGTGAAACACTGTTGTTTTATTATTTTACAGATGTGTGAGGAATTACAAGTCATTCCTTCTTTCAGAGTTTTTTTCCCCCCACCACTATCTTGAGTTCCCTTTCTGTGGTTCGGTGTGCGGGTTTTAACATAACTATCCGAGATTTCCATATTGGCTGAATCTCTGTAATTTGCTGATCACTTTTGAGAGTCATCACACTCTGATCAAACCATTTGAAGCGCGTGTACGTGTTTGGAAATGAGTGTGTTTCCAGTGTGCTCGCTGCTGTCAGGAATGCGCTCAGGTGAGCTTCTGCCCTGTTGCACTTGTTCACCTGTGACTTTTCAGAACGAGATAAACGTCACTCCGTGCAAATCGAGCAGGTTTTGAGGGCAGATTCGATTGCCGACAGGGGAAAAAAAAGCTTTACAGGGAACGCAGACAAATTTTTAAAAATACACATAAAAGTGAAATGAGCGCGTATTTTAAAGGGAGGGAGGGGGTGATTAAAATCGACCGGAGCCAATCGGGATTTAGCTGAGAAGAAAAAGAAAAAAATTACAGGTGGGATAAGTTTCTGTTGTATGTCTTTAAATTGTATCCCTAAAAATGCCTCATAATAAACATCAAACGCGCCCAAGCAGACTGCACTGTCAACGTTGCTCTTACACTTAAAAAAAAATAATAAAAATCATGTCATTGTCTGGAGTGCAATTTTTTTTAAGCATCAGGGTTTGCAGAAAGCTCCCCACGTTTATTTTGTCCTTGCTGCGGCCCGTCAAGGTCACTCGAGTCGTTATCTAAAACATGAGGATAAGCTCAGGGTCAGCCAGGCTGTTTTTTATCTGCTGTTTGAAGGGACTCTTTTCAAACAACCCATGGCGTCATCCGCAACATGGCTCCTCATGCCACTGCTTTAGATAATTACTCAACAGCGAGAGAAAAGCAATATTTTAGGAAATGTGTTGCGACCACTTTTAGATTAAAACTATAAACTTTTTTTTTGTTTAAGGGAGGTGCTGCGATAGACCTGAGTGTGAATGCTACAGAGGGGAAAAACAGGCAAGCAGTAGAAATCATATGATTGGGAAGATGCAAGAATGTGTGTGTGTGTGTGTGTGTGTGGGAGGGCCAGGGTTAGGTAAAGTCATGATCTCTAGTCCAGTCTCAGCAGGAAGTACTGAAAGCTCAGTCTTGTGACCTTTTTGTATTGCAACACCAACTCTGTCATCATTTTCCCTTTGCCCCTCTTTCGAGCTCACTCAAGGAGCAGTCTCCACAAAATGGTGGCTCTAGGGAAGCCAGGAGGCCTCCTCTCCTTGGCACCTGCCACCCGCTGTGCCAGGGCTGCCAGCTTATGGAATCGAGAGATGAGGGGAAATGGAGGAAAGGGATGGGAGTGTGGTGGTTGCAGTGTGCAAGAAAGAAAAGATGCAAAAAGATGGAGGATGGCGGCAGAAGAGAGGGCGAAGAACAGTGGCCAAGGATCTGATTCATTCCTCCACAGAGCAAGAGAAAAGAGCTTGATTGGTTTAAGGGACTGAATACAAGGACGGGGTGGAGAGGAGGAGAAGGAGGGGGTATTACAAAAATGTTTAGAGGGCCTTCAGCCATTCTCAGAGTGCTCAGCAGGCAGTCATTAAGCTCCGCTATCAAACAGGCTGATGTGGCAAGGACATGCGGATGAAACAAGAACCACGAAGACAGAAGAACCAAGGTCGCACACTGTTGCCGAAAACAGATTATGAAAACTGTGAATAACTGAAACAAAGGGTCTTTAATTAGCTACTGTAAATATGTTCTGTGATTCCTATAGACGAGTAATTATGCTGTTACAAAAGCTTTCTGCTTCCAGTACCTGCATCCGTTTCTGCTTCAAGTGCTAACACAGAAATCTCCCCTTTCCTTTGTCTGCCCTGACATATGTTTAATTATGATAATTGTAACAAATGAAAGCTATTAGGAAGTCATTCATCTCGCAGATTTTAATGCGCTATGAAGAACGGGTGGGGAGGTGTGTGTGTGTGTGTGTGTGTGTGTGTGGTGGGGGTCCTCCTGCAGTGTCATTGTCATGGCCATTGTTGCACTGAGGCGACAGGTCTGCAGAGAGGGGTGCTCCTCTGCCGGGGTGCCCCCCCACCTCTACGACCACCCTCCGTCCCTCCGCCCCCCCCATCTCCTCTCTGCCCCCTACCGCCTCCTTGCCTGCAAGGCTGCCGTCGTGTGGGGTTCACAACCCCCTCCCTCTCCCCACTCCACCACCATACACTTTCCCCATTGATCCCCCTCCTCTCTACCCAGGAGCCTGAGCAATAGGTGGGGGAAAGGGAGCCTGGGAGAGATAGGGGGGCATACAGAGCACCAGGCTTCCAGGGGGTTGGTAGGGGTGAGGGCCAAGGCCAGTGAAGGAGCAGGAGGAGGAGGAGGAGGAGGAAGGGGGTGGTGCAGTGGAATTCTAGCAGACTGTAGCTGAATACAGGACTTGTCGATACTGTATTGAGCTGCAGCACGATGGGCAAAGAAGAGGAGTGAGGATATTTGGCTGCTAACAAGGGCGCACCTTTGTGTTCTTGCGTGCAGCACATTGCTATAAATCTGAATTCACATTGCTGCTGCATGTTTGAATTACTTGTTCACTGCCGTCAATGATAGATACTCTGCAGCTCTGTGCAGGAAGACACAATAGTAAGCTTGTTCATGCAGCACAATAGTAAGCACACAAAAGCACGCTTCAGACAACAATAGCTGAATAATCCACTGAGTAATTGTGTGGATATTTTTTTTCTGATCTAAGGCAGAAATGAGTCTCGCTGGACAGGATGGTGCAGTTATTTTCACTGGTGCGAAGACCTCACAGTGGCAGGAACAGCTTCTATAAATGTGCCTTTGACCCAGTGTTCAGATTTAGCTCCCTTCACTCTAATGCCATGCTAATTATGAGTGACACAGGCCCTTATCCTGAGAGCCCTTTCCTTGCTTTCCTCCTCTCCCCTCCCCTTCTTTCCCCCCATCTCCCGGGAACAGCTTATTTGCCTGTTTTTAATTGCATTTTAATTTACATGTAAGCCTGCGAGCACTGTGATGAGAAGCCGTTTTCCTTTTTTTTTTTTCCTTCTTCTTCTTCTCCATTTTTTTTCCGCTCACCACTGAGGAATCATTAAAAGCAGCTTTAAGAAGAGGAAGGGTAGGCTTGATGGAGCAATAAGACTCTCCGGAATACAAACGGCCACAGCAAACCACAGCAGGAAAAAAATAAAACCCCACAGGCACCGGTTCCTCTTTATGGGGTCAACATCGGTTCAGGAACAATCAAGTGTCCAGGGCAGAGAGAAACATGGCGGGTGGGGGGGGGGGGTTGCAAGCTGATGATGTAGATGAAGCGAGCATCTCTCCATCAAAATGCAATAAGAGGCAGAGTGGACAGAGAGCTTGCAGGTAGACAAGTTTAATGTGCTCCACTATCTATATGGAAATTCAGCCACATAGACATTCACTCTGCAGCTTTTTTTCATAATTCACTTTGGGGTTTTTTTTTTTATTGGCTGCTTGGGGAAGAGGAGCAGAGAGATAACGCGAGCTTTCTTTACTTGACAAAGAGCATGACAGGGATTTAAGATTTGTATAAAATATAGAGAGATAATCAAGTCGCCGTGGAGCGTCTGCCATTTCTGACAATAAGGTAACTCACAAACTGCCATCCACAGCAGTTCCAAATCACAATATAAACAAAGACTTTGCTGCACAATGTTATCTCTTGTTTTCTAGCACGTCTTCTTATTCCTTCTTTGTATTTTTTTTTTATTCCCAAGCTACACTTTCAGAACCTCAATTTAAAGTCTCTCCAACTCAGGCTGCATATGCGTCCTCTCTGCATTCAAATTTGCATAAATCTGTTTTACATTATAGAAAACTTTTCCGGCAATAAGCCATAATATCCACACGACTGTATAATCACCTCTCACTCCCACACTGATGGCCTAAGGCAAGCCTGTCAGGACTCATAAAAGCACGGCTGGCTGTACGTGTGCCTGTCAGTCATCGCCCTGCCACTCGAATGCTCTACCAGACATCATACACTCAACACAGGAACCCGTAGTGTGTCACAGGTACAGCAGCTTACCACATCAGAACAGAAAGGCCTCTTCCTGAACACAACTGCACAGACAGCCTTTTGTCTGCTGCATGTCCTGTATTGTCCCCCTCTGCTGTTCATGAAGCCCTTTTGTCACTGCGCTGTGTGTCAGTGGTGCGTGTTAAAAATAGATCAATTTACTGTAGTAAAAAAAAATGTTCTTCACACATAAACACTTATGAGTGTGCTATGTATGCATTCATATGTGAATAACATGTGTGCCATTTGAATCTCTGTTTTTTGTTTCATGTTCTTCTGTGTGAAGAAATTAGTCACTGTTTGGGGGGCTTTACTAATAAAAATACAGTTACACACCATGGGCAAACTCATGATTGCACAAATGCCAGATTAAAACCAAGGTCAACACTCATCTGAATAAGAAAAGCTGCATTGTCTCACTTACTGCTGAAATATTTATTTCATTTATTAATTTAACACATTTCCCTCTGTTGGACCTTCATTGGCTATGCATCAGTGGATCAGTGCATCAGGCAGAAACAGTATTTAACAAGTATATTATTACCATTTTATGCACAGAGAGCACTCCCATTGATCAGTGACAGAATAACCAAGGAACAATTTCATCATTTGTTGGTCAAAACACAGGGACCCAGGTTTAAACCCAGATACATTTGGTTCACAAGTGACAATTTCAAAGTGTCATTTAAGTTTTATCAAGTCTGTCCTATAAGAGTCAGTATGTTATGCAAGGGGGGAAAAAATCTGCAAAAACTTTACAGGTCAGCCAGAGTTAATGTTATGACTCTAAAGTGGATGTAATTTTAGTTCAATTAATTTTGGAAAGCACTTATTTAATTTGTCTAACTCAGACTTAAGCCTCACGTTAGAATTGCCTTGAACTTCAAGCTGAATTTGCATATGAAATAAGAGCTGTAAGCATGCCTTGTCTGCTATATTAAAACTCCACTTGGAACTGATCTCCTCATTTCTGGTGCAGAAAGGTGTGACCAATAACTCCTCCAGTGAATATGCAGAGATATTATGTAAAATAGACTTAAATAATTATCCAGACTGGTGTTTTTCTAAAGTCAAGAAAGAACTTTCAAACATAAACTTACCAACACCGTGCTCACTCAGTGATTTAAACACATGCAGACTTATTGGTGGAACTCAATGTCGAGAGAAATCCCTCTCGACAATAAGCACTATCGGGCTCTCTAGTAAAGCCTGATTCAGCAAAGCTTAAGATAATACACCAGCTTCTTCTTTGTCAGGCGTAAGATGCAGAGAAAATATTGCCTGGCTTACACTGTGCGTCCTGTGTGTTCCAATTCGATATGCTTTCTCCGTGATATATCTCTCTTGTCTTCTTGTGATGGTTATTTAAAGGGAGGCCCATGGATTTTCTCCCCCGCACAACATAATGGCAAATCAATAGCACAGGCCATACGGGGAAGAGTGGGCTTTTCATAGAGCAGCCTAAAGGATGGGAGGCGAAATTGAACTGGAGTTCTGGCAAAAAAGGAATAGATGGATTTTTAAAACTGCATTAAAAATAAACATGTAATCATTCTTGCCATTTGTGGAGCTGAATGAGGAATTTCTCATCATCATCATCATCATTGTTAAGCCACGTGTTTGTTTCTGGAAATCAAAATATGCAACAATTTTAAATTTGGCGATGTTGTTAATGTCCAGCTGAACTATATTTGTAGAGTGTGTCCAAAAATGTGACAAGAATGTGGAGGAGTGTGTTGGTGTGGCTGAAAGTTCCCAGGTGTGTGTGTGTGTGTGTGTGTATACCCACTTATGCATGTTTTTCCCATGGTGAGGCGTGTCAGCCAGGAGATATCTGACATCATGCGCTGAGCAAATAGGTTTTCCACTGCCACAGTTATTAAATATATGTGTGTGTGTGTGTGTGTGTGTGTGTGTGTGTGTGTGTGTGTGTGTGTGTGTGTGTGTGTGTGTGTGGTGGGGGGGGTGGGGGGGGGAAGGTGGGTGT
>VUQK01020939.1:0-10600 GCA_015106715.1 Bujurquina vittata | reverse complement strand
GATGTTGTTAATGTCCAGCTGAACTATATTTGTAGAGTGTGTCCAAAAATGTGACAAGAATGTGGAGGAGTGTGTTGGTGTGGCTGAAAGTTCCCAGGTGTGTGTGTGTGTGTGTGTGTATACATATGTGTGTGTGTGTGTGGTAGGGAGGGTGTAGGAGGAGGAAGATGGTTGTTATCATGACTTATGGATTGGACAGGAGTTCCTACTGAGCAGAGAGCACAGGAGTGGTTACACAGAGGAATGCTGCTTTGGGCTTTATTTATTTATTTTTTGGTCAGAGTGGAAGCAGGCAGGAATGAAAAGTTGACGGGAAGACTTGAAATCAAAGAAAAACAAGGAAATGAATCTCTGTGAAGCGCCAACAGTGTCGAAAAACACCGGGCAGAAAAGAGACAGCTGTCAAAATGCCTGGAGGTCCTCTGTGTTTGCACTTTCCATTTTGTCAGTCAGTGCCTCCTCCATCGTCTTTATCTGTGGCGCAGCTCGCAAGCCCTCCATGACTCACCACACTCTGGAGTGCTGCAAACCTGTCTTTGTTGGAGGAGAAGTAGGAGGAGGAGTGAGGATCAACAGAAAATCCTGCTTAATCATTCCCGCCACCACCGTTGCTGATAGCCTTTGGTTATGAATGAAGGATGGGGATAGTGTGGGTGGGAAACAGGGGAGTTCCACTACATGTCCAGATATCTTGACAGCTGAGGTAACAGTTTGTGACTGTTCAGCTTCACTCCTACACTGACAAAAGAGAAGATTGTTTTCTTTAACTGTGTGCCCAGTTGGAGCGCCCTCATGACGGTGAAGCTCGCCAAACTCCCCGGGTCCTTGGTTGGGACTTGTTTTAAAGAGCTTCTATTGTCTTTGTGTTTCACTCGAGAGGCCCTGGTGACTAACAAGCTGTCAGGGTGATCCCACTTCCCTCCACGTGGGTGCAAACAGATCAAACGTACTGAACCTCTGATTCATGCTTTCAGTGACTGATGTGAATGAAAGCTGGTAACACAAAGCATTTCAGCCAGTGTCATGAAAATAAACTTCATTCTTCTTAATGCACACAACACAGTGGATGGTGAAGAGCTGCAGTGTCATTTTAAAGATGGCACGGTGCCACTTTATCTCTATCGCAGATCTCAGGGTGTGCCTCACACCTCTGCAAAAACTCCAGAAATAAACAATGCATGTGACCTTTGCCCACACAGGGGCTAGACTGTGTCTCTCTTTCTCTCTCTCTCACACACACGCACATACACACACACACGCACACAAATACTAAAAGTGGATTATGTGCATCATCACAGTTTTCTCTGGGCTTTTCTTAAATACATCACACAAGGCTGATAAGGCTTATATATACACACATATTCACACACACATTTCTGCAGCTACTGTATTGCCTGGTTTGAGTCTAATCAGAGCAGTAGACGACAGAGAGCCAGGAGGAGAGCTGGGGTGTGCAATATTAATCTAATGCTGAACTCTCACTTTTCCACTTTCCTCCTGAAACTGACTTATCACATATATTATCACACTCACTTGCTCACAGAGGCATGCATGCACATGGAAATGTGCACACGGGCCTTTTTTTTTTTGTCACCTTTTTTTTCACTCTGGATGGCTTTATTCTCAAAGATGTGAGGAAACAGAAAGCTGAAATGAATCTTTAATTTCAGAAATAAGAGATAAATTAGACTAAAATATGCGCCCGCAAAATTCTGCAAATTGCTTTGGTGAACGCAACTTACTGATTGGATAAAGTGCAATCTTGTGAAAGTACCCAACTCTCAAAGACAAAGCGTTGTGGTCTAGGCAGATTCACACCACACTGTTCACACATCCTGCTAGAGGATGGATGCAGCTACAGAAACACAACAAGCTATACAATAAAAAGCTTCATGCTTTTTTTTTCTCACTTTTTTTTTATTTGGACTGATTCTCACACACAGCAGCCACAAACAAAATCTTTCTAGTTATCAATCATACATGTAAAAACATGCAGAGCAGCCACCTGATCATCTGCTCGGTCCTATTTCTGCAAAACTGCCAAATCACGTTGTTTATAGCAACCCAGCTCAGTGCACACACAACAATGTGCACATGTTGGAAGGTGAAGAAAAGACCACATACACAAGTCTGCTCATTGTCTCCACTGTAAGGGTTCTGATAACAAAAAAAGCAGAATGACCTTCCACATGTATTTGCTTCTTGAGGACACCTCTTCTACAGAAGCCTCTGTGATATTTAGGATTGTTACTTAACATTGTGATTTAAGGCCATGACCCCGTAGTTCCCCGTGCATATATTATACACAGAATTTGGGGAGTAATAAGTAAATATGTTCCCACAGGTGGAGGGGTTAAAACAGCAGGCAGCTGTCATGTTGGACAGATGGGAAATTTTGCTGCTTAAATAGACCACCAAATTGGGAGGGCATGTTTGAAATATGAGAGTCGACTTGAAGGCTTCCCCTCCGTAAGTTGCAGCCTGAAAGGAGAGATGCAAGAATATGTTGTCTGTACTTGAAAAATGGACCGAAATGAACTTAGTGTAGGAAATTTGAGACTATCTTTTGGTATTTTTATGTTTAACTAACCGTTATTTAACCAAGGACAGGGGGCTGGATCCCATTTGTAAGAGTGTCTTGGCCAAGATGGGTAGCAGGTCAAACAGCAGTGATTACATAGACACAGCAGATAAGGCAAAAAAAGTTTATAAAAATACATCCAGAACTTCCAGATTATACAAGGACCGGTTATCGTCCCAAACCGGGGCAGAGATATTCAAGCATAACATCTCCAGCCTGAAGTTACCTGCAGTTACCTTCAGTATAAGCTCTAAGGGCAGAGAGGAGGGAGTCTTTGAACCAAAGTTAATACCTGCCCATAGTTGTTCAAGGGCTGCAGGTCAGTAAGAAAGTGGTCTGAGAAGGGGCTTGTTAAGAAGAGTATATGAGCAGTGTAGTCTAAAGAATGACAAGGCAACCGTAGCCATATCTTACAGTATATCACGATGTGGAAGGGCTTCAAGCTTTGTGATGAAACAAGTTTCTTTATTGTCTCAAAAAAATGGCTGGACTTGACTTTAAAGTAAAAATCTAGTTTTAGCTTCATTTTTTTTATTACCAGTTGGTGAATTTGAGGTGAAAAACACCAACAGTTATAAAACCAGCTGCCCGATGTCTGCTAATTGATCGTCAGCAAACATTTATTGGGAAAGAAACTGTTTCTGCTTCATGTTCGTGTTGCAATAAAATACAGGTTTTTCTGCTATACGTTCTTTTGACCCCTGTTTCCAAAGCTTCTTACATTTGTGAACCCTCCCAAAGACAGTGCAGTCACTCCATAGGGACTAATGAGGTGCCCATTTAAACAGCAGACCGGCCGTCATGGACAGGCAAACTCTAGACAGAAGAATTAACTGGTAGTGCCGCTGCCCCATGACCCACAGTTTGACTGCAGTTCTCATGAAAGTATTGATAAAAATGGCAACATGAATGATTGCATCAGCTGGGTTATTGATGGGCACGTGGAGAAAGTGTGTAATTAAATAGTCCCCGGTGTGTGCTCAGGTCATCCTGATCGCTATCAGCAATAAACAGGAGGTGGACAGCGAGGGCTTGGAGATCAATGTGAGCGTATCGGATTTCAAAGCCACAAATTCTGGTGTTTGTTTTATAAATTTTTTAAAAAAAGTCCATTCTTGCATTAAGCAACACAATTTTTAAGTGCAACCAGAAATCTGAACATCATCATCAAATATGTGTAATTCTTCTTCATATGAACTAATTTTCTGTCATGTTCCCTTGTCACACATGTATCCAAAACCTTTTCCCTCTGGGCTTATGTGTGGTGACCTCCTCCATCATCTGCAGCAGAGAATGACTTTGATTCCTATTTCAGCGCCTCATCTCATCCATCTCTCACTTCTCTCCATTGTCTGAGGCTGCATTTAAATGACAGTGATACATACGGCGCATTACAAAGACAAAAGGTCGACAAGGCCCAGTTTTTGCTCGCATAAAAACCGTGACAAGACCATGCTGCGGCTCGACCTCATCGTGCTGCATAAAACATTCACGCGAGCTGGGAATTTAACGGCAATGTCTTTAACGGCAGCATCCAGGGACTTAGCTGGGCTGAGGTGTGCTCTGGGATCCCATTAAAATGCACTACAGAAAATGAGATTTGGGAGAGCCCTGTGAAAAACCATGCGTGTAATCATCTCTCTTCCTCTCTCAGTTTATCTGCGAAGGATTTGGAGGAGGCTTCGGTTCCCCACCCTCCCTGTCCCCCCAACCTCCTCCATACCACACATTAATATTCATAGAGAAGATTTCTCTTTGCTGTCTATTGCAGCCTGTAGCCCACAGACTTGGCTTATTAGGAATCTAAAATATGGCTTGCAGACTCTCTGATGGGAAAGCCTATTGTGATTTTTATGGGTTTTTTTTGTGTAGGTGGTACGTGGGGTCAGTCATGTTATGAATCCACCTGGTTATTTAGGTTGTAGCTGTAACTGTCATTATTTGAATAGCTTTAATTTTAGCAAAAACCCATCTTGGACTTTCAATCTGTTATGAATTTGTTGCCTTGTGCTGAGAAACAGACTCACTGCTGAGTGCTGCGCAAGTCAAGGCTGAATGGTTGATCTTGCGGCTTGTTTTGGTCAAAGCCACTGTGGTGGAGTGAGTCAGAGTGAAAAAGATCACTCCACTTTGCCTTTCCTGCATTGGTTCATGATGTGCAGAGAGTGAGAGAGCAAGAGAGCGCGAGAGAGAGAGAGCGAAAGAGGAAGGTGACTCATGTCTCCCATGAACAGCCTCAGTAATTACATGCTTACACTCATTAAATCACCTTGCAGTCTCGGAACAACAAGCTTCACAATGGCAAAACATTACCACACCTCCTCGTCCCTCAGTGTGACTGCAATGTTTGTTTCTCCAAACCTTAAAACTGGAATAAATTTTCAGATTTTGTCTCTTTCGCTTAAAGCTGCAATTCTGTTCCCATTTCTTCTTCTCTCTTAGAGGATCAGGTGTGACAGATGCCAGATGTTGGCCTACATGCAATATGCAAAACTTCCAGCTGTCTCTCTCTCTCTCTCTCTCTCTCTCTCTCTCACACACACACACACACACACATACGGCCTACACCAAGTAGCCAAGTTCACATATTTAGTCTAATGCAATCAAATCTTTATGAAGCTCATGATATTAATGTAAAATCAGCGTCATGCTGTCATTAGATTGTGCCAGTGTACCTAATAAAGTGCTTACAGGGTGAATATTAAGGTCAGGAGGCTGTGTAACGCAGGGGATTTATGTCATTAGAGAGATTACATTACAGATTTATGTCATCATTATAATCCTATTTCTTTTTTGGGGTGCATTTTGCCCCCATTTGATGCTAGAGATCAACAGGAAACACGGGGAGATGGCAGCATAGTTCCCATGGTGCGTGTCGTAAACCACAAGCCACAGAGCGCTCAGTCATCAACGTTTTTTAAGTGGTTAGAAGCTGGAACGTCTTTATCTGCATTAAAGCCATAAAGAATCAACACAGTGAGCGCAGAAGTTAACATGATGCAAAAATCTCAAATATACACACTAAACATGCAGGGCTAAAGCTTTTCCCTGTGTCCTATCTGAACCTCCTCTCTCTCGCGCTCTGTCTCTCTCTCACTATTCGCCTCTTTCACATGTAAATTAGTCTTTAATCTCTGCTGCTCTAATAGACAACCATGGCAACGGAAGGCAGGCCTAATGAGGCAGAGGCGCAGGTTAAAATATGCCTGCATACAAGCACCACTCACACAATCAACAGTTTAAATAAACACCTACACACACAACCGCACATTTGCTTGTTTCCATGTACTGTATGCATCGTTGCCTATTGCTCCACTGCTGTTGTTTGCTGCTTGAGTTGCTGCTGTCAGAGAGAAATCTCCAAGAGATCCTTCAATTTCCAGTGTCGTAGGCGGTTTAATTGAGAGATAGCATTGCGGTTCAAATTCAAAGCCTTTAAAACATATTTTGTGTGAGTGTGTTTGTGTGAGCGTATGTGAGATTAGTTGCCTGACTAATTAGGGAATCCATTTAAACAAAGCATTAAATTAATCATCGACCAACCAAGAAATCCATGCAGTCTGCTTCAGTGTGTGAAACCCAGCATGAAATTTATGATCATAAGTGGAAGTGATCTTTACAAAAAGAATAACCAAACACATAACTGACCTCAAACACATTCAGCTGAAAGATGCATGGAAATGAAGATGCAGCGCACACATACACACACACACGCACACACACACACACAGCTGATAAAGCCCTGAATACACCATTAAAAGGCACTCAAGTAGTTCTCATTTCCATGTGAGTGGTACTGATGCTACAGCACTCAGTTGACTGTGATTTATAAGCCGTATTAAATACATTAGACCAACATATGTTTTCAGCAAAGGGTTACCCGCAGAAAAGCTTTTCAGCATGCTACAGCACCAAACCTCAAACACACACACACACACACACACGCACACACACACACACACACTCAGCAGTGAGTAAAGGACAATGTGGGGGATGCATGTTTGTTGCATGAGAGCTCCACTTTAAGAGTGCAGTCAGGAAGATCTTTGACAGTACTAACCTTCTATCCTGCTTTACTCGCTACTTGTGAGACAGTTTGTTTTTAACCTTCACAACCTTGCATACAAATTTGCATTGCCATTATTGTGATGATCATTCGTCCTCTGTATCCTAATACCAGTTCTAACCTGAACCCTCAAACAGCTCTTTGATGCCTCAGAAAGTCTTCACGTCCAAGGTCTCAAGCTCATGCTAGGCCTCACAAAGATAGCCGTTCAAGTACACGCCCCACATCACATCAAAGTTATCTCTGGAATGAGAAACAGTATATTCTGAGACTGCCACGGCAGCATGGCTCGACAACTTGATTAAGCAGAGATCTCATCATGAGATAATCACACTAATACTGGCACTCTTTGGTGTTCTCATTGGTTTCCATTGTGCAATCACCAAACTGTAACTGCACAATGGAAATAAGAAAAAAATATGACAGGCAACTGTTAAAAAGTCTTCAGCTGTAAATAAAAATTGACAGTTATAATGCACGAGTAATTATTATAAAACCTTTTTTTTGCATGCAAATTTCTCCCTCTACTTTTCCATATCAAGTGTTCTGCAGCAAATGACCCACGAAATGTTTGCCTGATTCCAAATTTTCACAAACACACACAGCGCCAGTGAGAACAACCTGTCACATCTGTGAGAGAGCATCTCTCAGAAACCTTTTTTCTTTCCCCTTTCATACATCCTCACAGGGAGCAGACGCTGACACGTTCCCGCAACACCTTTCATTGTAATTATTCTGTGTACACCGACACAGTGCTATCACCTCACACAGGGGTCTGTTGCTACACCAGCCTAATTAGCAATTAACAGTCATATAGTGATGAAAACACCGTCCACCGGGATTCACCGCAGGATAACGGCTGTAAATAAGAAAAGAAAGAGCATCTGAACAAGATGGGTTTTTGTGTCTTTTCATGACGTGTAATGAATCTAATGAGGAATTGTTTCTGCATATTAACAAAGAAGCTACTGTTTGTTTTATGATTTCAACATGAGCATGCTATTTAGTCTTCATACAAAGGCGTAGGCTGATGAGAGAGAAAAAACACTTCGTCTCTCTATCTTTGGTGCAATGTTATTTTTGCCCTGAGGCCCAACACAATTAACACCCAGTGCCAACTGGTAGGGTGTGTGTGTGTGTGTGTGTGTGTGTGTGTGTGTGTGTGTGTGTATGTGTTTATGTGTGTGTGTACGCAAACATCTGAGTGTACACACATGCTCTACATACATAAACGACTTTTTTTTTAAATTCAGTACAAATACCATTTTTCTGACAGAATGCATGTTCAGTCTTGATTATTAATGTGTTTACATATCTAAACATGCATCATGAGGGAAATTTCAGTTGACTGATTTATGCATTCATCATTTCCGACTCCTAATTAATTGCTCTTCAGAAGTTAATTTCTCAGTAAATGTAATATAAGTGTGTAATAAAGCTGTGTTTGATTTGGCTCGCAAACGAGAAAAATTAGAGCGACACAAACTCTCAAACACTGCCGTACGGCATCTGTTAAAAAAACACACACAATCCTTGGACTGATCACTTAAAATCAAATCACTGTCATTCGGACATTTAGGAATGTATCAGTAAATCAGCTTAACTGCTTACAATACGAAACAATAAACATTCCTTCAGAGGTAATAAAAGAGTAAAGCCCCTACCATTAATTTATTGCCTCCGTGTGTGTGTGTGCGCGCGCGCGCGTGTGTGTGTGTGTCTGCAAATGAAATACGAGTGGATAATCACAGGCCAGGAATTCTTCCGGCAGTCTGACTGGGCAGGTCGGTATGCTGTGCTGAGGAATGCGGAACCTGGAAAGTCAAAAAAATGTTCAGTAGAGGAATGTAAGGAAAAATGACGAAGGACCCGAGGAGGGTCGTGGATGACAAGACCAAAGGAAGGGATGGAAGAAGGAGCAGCCGAAAAGCAGAGGAGGAAGGAATGATAAGATTCCTTTTTTAATCACACTGGAATGAAAATAGGGGCATCCAGATCTGTCAGAGTAATGGGAAAACTATGAGGCATAGCTGGAATTTAGAGCCAAAAAAAAATCCACTGTGCCTTAAAGTGAACATGCTTTTAAGGAAGAAGAAGAAACAACATACACACACTGTTTAGGTTCTCTGTTTATTATGAGGCTCCAAAATCCCTCCATAGAGGTGGTTTGCAACAATAATCATGTTTATTCTCTACCTTCTCCCTGCTTCGAGCCTCCAGTGCCCCATCCAGAATCGCTCTAAATCTGTGTAAATAAGGAAATGCTCCCATTTCGATGCACACCGCAGAAGAAAAGATGCATGAAAAGATGTGTTAGCCCCGTAACACAATACAATTCAGAGGTGTGGAAATCTCCCCTCCTTAATCCAGAAATCAGTGCTGTGGAAAGAGGGATTTGGGGCTGTCACTGCTAAGCTCCTTGTCCCTGGTGTATTATTGAAGCTGTGGCATAGAAGAGAAACACAGAGGATGATACCACCTCTCACTGTATTATAAACAGCTTCTAGGAAAATAAGCAACTTGCCGTACCCAAATTTCCAGGAGCAACGTAGGAAGAGTGATACATGCACGGCAGCCTATGCTCACCTCTGTGCTGCATCTGGGTACGTACCCAGCTGTAAACGCTGAGCTGAGATCTTTACACGATTACAGAGAATAAGCTGGTGTCTTGAGCAGGAAAAGGTGCGTGAAAATCAAGAAGTATGCAAAGGTGTGTAATTATTTATTAGCAGTTTCACACGTACTTTTCATCTTTTTAAGCTCGAGAGCTTCATGAAGATGACACACTTCACCTGACACGCCCCCAGTCACACAGAATGAATTAAGAGATCTTTTCACACATATTTGAATAATATAAAACAATTCCTTTATTTGAAGGATGTGTGAATACATTATAAAGGTGTGTAAATCTCTAACACCTGCAGGTACTGGAATCTGGGAGTACTGGTAATGGTAGACATGGAGTTTAAGTGATTCTGCCGTGCTGGAGCAATACATGAGGCAGAAGCAGCGTTGGGGAGGTGAGTGGGTCGCAACTCCAACCCTGTTCTATTCATAGACCCTGCCGATAACAGGTTGACTACTCTGGGAAAGCAGCAGGCAGGGAGAGGGGGAGGGGGAGAGGAAGGTGATGGAGCAGAGACAAAGGGAAGGTGCAGGAAAATTCACCTGTGCAAAAGGAACAGAACGAAGTAGAGGAAGGAAGCATGTTTTAGGGTTAAAGCGGAAGGATAAAACAGAGGATAATGAGGCATCTGGCAACACACACACACACACGCACACCTGCACTGGAGGCACCTCACACTTTCAAATAAGACTGCTGCTGACAGTCGAAAAGAAGGATTTCCATCGAAATAAGGAGGACAGGGAGGTAAATAAAAGAATACAAGGGGAAACAGGAGGGTTCATGTCCCTCTACTCCATCTCCCCTGTTATATAAAAAATACGCCTAACCCTACTTTATTAAGTGCAGTGACGGTGAGGCAGACTGAAGACAGACACAATACGCAGCTGCTGTGATCAAAAACCTTTTCTGCAGTGGGAGCAATTATGTTGGCACAGTGTGTCTAACTCCAGTTCAGTTTCTCACATTTTTTAAAACGGTTCATTACAAGAGCAAAATGCAGTGGGTACAATTTGGAGTCTAGGAGCTCATCACACCCCACAAATATGTTACACATAGACAACAGATGAAATACACTGCGGGTGGATGATGGGGTGGAGGAGGGTCCCAACAAGCACTAGAGAAAGAAGTCAAATGTGGAATGTGTGCTTTTTGTAAAAGACTTGCAGAAAGTGACTCATGTTATGTGTGAATGATGCAATGCTGCCTGAGTTAACTGTGTGAACTACCTCACAAGAGTGGCTCCATTCAGGTTATATATGCTGTGAGACCACGTCCTGTCTGGCAGCAGCAGAGGAAGCTGAAGAGCCTGAAAAGATCAGAGCAGTGT
>VUQK01020934.1:6297-31671 GCA_015106715.1 Bujurquina vittata | reverse complement strand
TTCGCACTCATGTGATGGCTCTTCGTATGCATATGAGGTTGGGGGTGTCCTCCATTTTCACAATGAGGAGTTTCTCTGTGTGTCTGTGTGGCTGTGACAGCCTGTGTTAATAATCACAGTATTCCTTCGAAAGCTCCTTTAAAATTACCACAAGCTTGTCCCCATTCAAGTGAAACCAAACCAACAGGATTACACACGAAACAACTCATACAAATAGAAGATATGATAACACACAATGAAAGTTCATCCAATAACTCCAACAGCTTCTCTTCATTAACTCCCTGTTAAATCCAGAATTTAGTTGAATTTCAACTCCTTATACAATACAAAGTCTTGAATATTCAGAAGTCAGGCCTCATCATATCTTAAAGACCTCATAGTACCATATTACCCAAGTACAGCACCTCGCTCTCAGACTGCTGGCTTACTTGCGGTCCCAGAGTTTCCAAAAGGAGAATGGGAGGTAGAGCTTCCAGCTATCGGCGCCCTCTCCTGTCAACTCAAAGATTGGGTTTAGGGGACAGACACCCTCCCCAGTTTTAAGATTAGGCTTAAATCTTCACTTTTTGAAGAAATCCTATTGGGGCCTGATCAGGAGACCCTGAACCCAGGCTTTAGTTATCCTACTATAGGCTCAGACTATTGCAGGGCTTTCTGTTATACACTACGATACCTTGAGCACTTCTTCTCGACTCACCTCTTTTCACTCCACAGGCATGTAGCACTTCTGCATTTGTCTTCTTTTTCTCATAGTGTGTTTTGTCCTGTCTCCCTATGTGCTTCCTTTTTCTTCTCTTCTTTTCTTTGCCCTCACCCCCAACAGTTTGCAGCAGATGTCTGCCCCTCCCTTAGCCTGGGTCTTCTGGATGTTTGGTCTTTTTTCAAAGGGAGTTCTTCCTTCCCACCTTCACAAAGTGCTTGCTCATAGGGGATTGTATAATTGTTGGGGTTTGGTGTCACATACTATAGAGTCTTTACCTTGCAGTGTAAAGCACCTCGAGGAAAACTTGGGATTTGGCACTAAATAAATAAACATTCTGATTTTTCTGTTCCCCCTTTTTAACACACCAAACATGAACAGATTTCCTTAACATTTATTAGGTATAGTTATTTACTAGTTTACACTCTGTTCGGATCAGTTGGTTGTGTTTGTGGAGTTTCAAACACATATCTTGCCAACAGGGATGTTACAGTGTGCTCATAGCATTTTTGAAGCGTGTTTCTCACATCTCTTATCTTTTCATATCAGCCAGACAAAAGAAAAGACAGGAGGCTGAGCTGGAGGTGGACAAGATTAGAAATGAGCATATCAGAGAAACAGCTCAGGTCAAGCAGTTTAGAGGCAAAGTAAGAGAGGCAAGGCTGAGATGGTGTGGACATATTCAGAGGAGGGATACTGGATATACTGGACAAAGGGTGTTGAATATGGAGCTGCCAGGCAGGGGGGAAAGAGGGAGACCCCAGGAAGTTCATGGATGTAGTGAAAGAGGATATGCAGAAGGTTGCTGTGACACGGGGAGGATGGGCAGATGATCCACTGTGGCAACCCCCAAAGGGAGCAGCTGAAAGAAGAGGAGGAAGCAGCCATAAATGCTGATCCACAGATTAAATTCAGACGCTACCTAAAACATTTGCAAATGCTTGCAAAGAGTGGGACAGGCTCCTTCAGTTTTGAAGGTTTCACATTTTCAAGTGTCATGCAAAAATAGAGCCAAAGCAACTGTGAAAAAATGCAACTGTGTTGCATACAGTACCAGTCAAGAATATGTGTCTAAACCTTTGACGGGTACTGTATATCATGTGCCAGTATTAATCTTATCTGCTGCTCTTTTTCTGAGCCTCTAGTTTGAGGTGTCAAAGCATTGAAATATTGATAATACTAAAATGACTGTATTCCATTTTCAGGATACTTGTATTGTTCAGTGTTTCTGTCTTAGGGGCACCACAGACCCACTTCTAGTGCTTTACTCAAGTAAAAAAAACAAAAATGCCTTAAAGTTTTACAGTAATCATTTTTATATTAAAAAAATGTATTTAAAATCCGAACTGGAAAAAATATTGAACAATTTGATCTGAAGAGTTTTGTCCAGGGATGAAGTGAAAATCAAACTAATTTTAACTCAGATTAAATGGTTGAAAATTCCCAGGAGTTCAGGTTGACATCGATCAGCCTATACACCACAGTATTATCCAGTGAAAGCAAAAAAGGATAAAATAAAAAATCTTTTTGTTTATAGTTGTGGTTGTTTACTCTGTCATGGACACAAATTACTCTTCTGCTATAATGCCAACTTCTGAATGCACCACCTAACTGGAGAGCCAGGGAGCTTATGATTTAAACTTCATGGAAAGCACTTTTGGCAGACAAACTTAATGTTTCAGTGACATTAAGCCATCTTCTAAACTCACAGCACATTGGCTTTTCATCAAGGAAACAGTCCAAGTCTTCATTTCTTTATAGTGCCTAAAGATGTTAAACTACATATGGGGAATGGATTTGAAGACTTCTGAAGCGTTGCACTCACAGTCCTCCCTCTGTGTTTGTCTGTGTGAGTCTAACTGGCAGAGAGGGAGGAAAATGAGGGAAATGCAAGAGACAAGACAGCTGTATCGGATCCCCAATTAGGAGCTACCACACACAGAGACCAACCTGCGCGTACGCTAATGCATGCACACTCACACTCACACACAGGCGCGCGCAACGTCTGACAGAACTTGCACAATTTAAAAACACACAGGACATGCACGTATACATAATGTATATATAAACTCAGAGATATCCTGGAGAGATGCGAAAATGATGCCCGTGTGTGTGCATGTGCACGCTAGTGTGGGTGGGAACTGTGGTTCAGAAGACATCAAACGGTGAGCATCCATAGGCTGACTGCGTTCCACAAGGGAATGAAAACACAGATCTGATGCTGTGAGGGCCCTCTGAGGACTGTCATTAACACTTCACTCACACACAGACACACACAGACAGGGTGCACACAGATTTTGTCAAGCCTGCCAAAACCGGGTTCGCTGAGTTTCGTATCGACATCTTTCCTTAAATCTCGGCAGTCTAGAAAATACTGTCAATTTCAGTGGTCTTGGCAGGGATTCTGAGGAGTTTCCATGTGTTGAGGAGGACACATGGCTCAATCTGAGAAATATTGTCATTCTAAAAGTGGGTATGTCAGCTCTACCCCCCGCCAAACCAACCCAGGCTGATGCTGCAGAAAGACATTCTTCTCTGGCTTAGCACAGTGTTGCTCAGCTTTGTTGCATTTCTATGAAGCCAAAGAAAACAGAGATTTTAGGTTATCCAGCAACTTCTGTTGACTAGTGTATATCTCATGATACAAAAACATGATGTGGGGACAGAGGTACCTCTGGAAGACTGGAGAGTATCTGAAGACTAAGTCTATAGAACAGAAACCATAAAAAATGTCAGTATACTGAAATATATTAAATCATCCCTGTATAGTCATGGTAACATAGAAAATACACATCCTCAGATGAAAAACATGTCATTTATTTAACAAAACTTAAGCCAAAATGCAGGCACAGTCCTGTGGAAAAACACTGCCTTACTGCTTCCACAGGAATTAAGAGGGTAAGTAGCAGCCAGGTGCTGCTGCTCAAATGCATAACAGGAAGTATGCGCACGTTTATAAATTCAGAGGTTTTGGCAGTTTTCTGGTATTCAGTTTTCTGGTATTCAGGTGTGTGCTAACACAATGCTAAGGACAAAAGACATCAGCAATGCTCTCTGAGAGGCAATTGTTGCTGCTGATCAATTTGGGAAGGGTCATAAGACCATTTTCAAACAATCTGAAGTCCATCATTCTCCAGTGAGACTGATTATTCACAAGTGGAAAACATTCAGGACAGTTGATAATCCCCAGGTGTGGAACTCCTGTCAAATTCATCTCAAGATCAGACCCTGCAATGATCAGAGAAGAAGCAGAAAACCCAAGCGCTCTATCTCAGACTCTACAGGCCTCAGTTAGCAAGTTAAATTAAAGTGTATGACAGTACAATTAGAAAAAGACTGGCTTGATTGGATTTACTGCTTAGAGAAAGCCTCTTCTTTCTAAAAAAAAAAGAACATGACAGCACTGCTTAGATTTGCAAAGTTGCATCTGAACCAACTACAGTACTTCAAGAATTATGTCTTTTGAACAATTGAGACCAAATTGGACATGTTTGGTATATCAGCACAAATGCCTCATACACAGTTAAGCACGGTGTTGGAGGCATGAGGATCTGGGCTTGTGTGACAGCCACATGACCTGGGTCATTGCAGTCATTGTGTCAACCGTGATCAGAACTGTGCTTTGCAAACCTCAGTAACAGTAAACCTGTTGCTGAGTTACTTATGACGAGTATCCATTAGAAGTAAAACTACATCCCCAGATCTTTTTCAGAATGATTTCACTCACTATTTTTTAGGCACTATGGAAAGTAATTGACAAGGAAGTGTTGACCGTTACTCCCTGGCTCCTTGTAGCCCTTTATTGGTGTGTTTTTTTAAGTATTTCAATAGTTTTTATGGGTCTCTTATGTGTGACTGCTATTGGGTGAAGTGTAGGCCGATGTTATTTCAACTCACTCCAGGTTTCTGCTGGAATCAACCAAAATGTTCCATTTGGGACTTGAAGAGGACATTCTGCACTTTCCTCTCCTCTCATTCCATCCTCTCTTAAATTTCTTCACTTTACCATCTGATCTGTTATCAATGCTTTATTCAATTTCTTCTCCACAATAGCAGACTGTTGTAGCCGTCTGGATAAAATGGAATGTTACCTCTGATTCAAGTCCAGAGTCCGCTTTGGATGGTGCATTGTTGTAATATGACATTCCCCCAAGGCCATGGCGTCACCCTCTCCCCTCCCCTCCTTTCATCTCTCCTTTCCTCTCCTCCTCTCCTCTCTCTAACCTGGGCAACGAGAAATGGAACAGGTGGACACGCTGGTCTGACAATAACATACACAAACACTCATTATTTCTTTTTCCTTTTTGTGAAATTAGACCAGTGTGATCATAGTTTTTCAAGCATCATAATGTGACTAGCCAGGTGCCCCCCCCCCTCCCAATAAAAAAAGTGTCTGGAAATGTTTTACTTTTCTTCCAGGAAAAACAAGCTGCCAAAACACACTGTAGGTGTACGAGATCTTTGTCCTTCATTCAAACTTCCACAAACATACTCGCACACGCAATTACACCTACACGGGTATTTTCATGCCTAAAAGTGTTCAGTCACATGCACTCGTGTACTGTAGGTGTTTACACTCGCACACACGCTTCATTCTTGAGTCATGTCGACACAGAAGTTACAGAGAGCTGGTATTGGTATTGCCAGGTGGTGTGTGTAATGTGTGTGATTACTGCTGTGTTTATGTTTTGTTTTGTTTTTTTTATCTGCGATGTTGCCTCGTGTGTGTGCATCTGCATGCGTCTCTGTTGTTGCGTATATGTGTGGGCGATTAGCCTTGTTTTTTTCCAGTGTGCTTTCCACGTCTGCAGCCGTTGGCTCGCTCCCCAAACCGCAGGCCAAAGACCTTGTTTACCACCAGCCATGACTTTAGAAAGGAAAAAAAAGAATCAAACAAACAGATTTTCTTTCAGCCTGTCCCAATCATCGGGTTTGTAAATACCCTTCAGATATAGAAAAATGCTTAAATTGCAGGAATGAGAAGATGTGAAAATTGAGTATTGTTCAAATGTTTGATTTTTGACAAAAACAGTCTTTTTTTTTTTCTTCTTCCTGCCAAATATGAGATCATACGCTGCTCATCTGTCATGTTAGGTGTGATCGCAGTCCTTTAAAGCCTTTTTTCCTGTCCCAGTAGAGTTTGATGTGAGGCTGTCAGGCGAGCTAGTCTCTGTTCTCCTCTTCTCAATGACACAAGCAGTTGGCTGACAGAGACTCTCCTGATGCTGACAACTAAATGATCTCTTCTTTATTAAACACCTCTTACTATCTCTCTATCTCCCCCCTGACTGCCTCACTTTCTGCTCGCCTTTAGTATCTTTTTATCTGTTGACTGACTGCTCTCCCTCTCGTCTTTCTCATTCCTTAGAGTCTCTCCAACCCTTCCATTGCTTTTCTCACCTCCTTTGCTACGAACCTCCTGTGTTGTTTTCTCATTGAGTTGTTTTGCCTCCACGTTCATTGTCTCCATCTTTTCCTTCTCAAAGGGAAAAAGGAATATACTCCCATTCCTTACCTGAGGCTATCAGCCAGTCTGCTAGCCAGTCACCGAGCTTGTCAAGCAGAGTGTCAATCTGTTTGATAGTCACTCAGCCAGCCAGTCAGTCATTGTGCAGCAGTGTGAAAACATTAATTAAAAGTCTCATCCACAAAGCCAGGCAGTGATCCAGCCTGATCTCAGCAATCCAAGCCTTCCGTCTCAGTCTTTTTCTGACTCTGCCTTCCTTTCTGTCTGTTATCCTCTCTCTTCATACCTTCTCGGCTTCTTTCTGGGTTTTGTCTCTGTTTCTTTCCCCTCTCTTTCCTTGAGCACTGAAAGACTGGTCTGATAAGAAACATTATTAACTTCTTTCTGAGAACCCAAAAAACAGAGAGCCGGAGAATAGAGCTGGGATGGAGGGAAAATAAGGAAAGAGACAAAGGGAGAGGCGGAGGTGTCAAAAATAAGAGAGTAAGGTAGCGAATCGGACAGGAGACATAAAAAGTTGGTGGAGAGAGGGCAGATGGAGGAACAGAAAAGTGGATGGATGTTTGTAGACTCTTCCAGCACAGCTGGGTGCTGTATAGATGTCTATCATTTATGCGTTCTGAGGCCAAAAGAAGGGATTTGTTATCGATAAGGACAGAGGTTTAGGTTAATAAAATATCCACTACTGAGGTGGACATGAATGTCATATATAGTCATTTGGGATCATTTGTGTACATTTATAGTGGGCACCAGATAATTCTGAGCCAAAAGTCATGAAGTTTCATCCTGTGGAGATCATGAATTCATGTACATATTTAGTGGTACTCGTCACAGTTTTGTTTCTTTTCTCTGGGCCCAATTTGCGAATGACTCAATGATAGACCAGAATGATAACCCTGCATCCCTGCCTGCAGCACAGTGAAATAGTTGCACAAGACTGAAAGAATAACTAATATTGCTCCAGATGTTTAAAAAAATGGTAATGGTGGTCCAGCAGCTAATCATTATTGTTGTTGTTTTATTTTGCAGATATGGGAAGATTGTGTCAACAAAGGCCATCTTGGACAAAAATACCAATCAGTGCAAAGGTGAGTGAGCATCGCTCTACTTGATGCAACATCCTTGCAGAGACACCCTGTAATTCACAACTTCAGATCGTCATCTGACATTTAGGTCTGAAAAGCATCAGCTGAAAACTAAATAGAAATTGGGAACTTAAGTAAAGACCAATCAGATTGCACCACGAAGAGTATTTATTTATTTTATAAAAAAATTCATTCGCTTTACTTAAACATCAACAGTGTGACATCAGAATTAAGTCCATGTGTTAGAGATGTATGTTCAGCAGTATGGTGATGGTGTGTGCATACAACGCTGCCTGTAAAGGTCTTGTTATCCTTTAATCTGTCTTAATGATGCACTTCTAGCGAATCTTTATTTTGTTTAGCTTCTCTGTGATGATGATTTCAGGATTGCTCTCTAATGATACTCAAGAGTTAAGCGCCTTTTGAAAGCAAGATGTTGGCATTGTTGTCATATGCAAAATCAAGATAGAGAACCCCAGACAATAGACACAATATGTTTCGAATCGTCTCTGCGGTAAATGAGGCTGACTCAAGTGTCCTCTGATGAGGGTCTGCTTGATTGTTAGAGTGGTCTGAACAAAGCACTAATCAATATGATTGTAGTCGTCTGCTTTTGAAGAGGCACACAAGAGCGTGTGTTCAGAATGATTGCTGCTCATATGTCAGGGCTGTACTCAAAGGTATGCTGACACTGTTTAGGACAACAGCACAAATGCCCTGTAATCACCATTTTTCAGGTTGGACAGTATGAGTGAAGGAAAACCCAGTCTGATTGATGCTGATGGCAGGAATGTTAATGTGAATTTAAGTCTTCATCTGCGCTGATTACTTAGGATAAAATATTTGGAGGAAATGATTCCACTCCTGCCATGATAATGGGAAAACCAAATCTCAGGGAAGCTCCCCTAGAAAATCTTTTACTTTACTCATTATCTCGGATCTTTCTAATTGGCTAGTTGTGTAAATCACTCTGCTACCTGCTTTTACCATCACATAATCAAATATGGCTTGGAGTTTTGAGCGCATATTGAGCGCCTTTCCTGACATCCTTACAGCATAGCCAAAGGAAAGGAAGACAAATCCATAAGTCCAGCGATAGTTATCAATTACTCGTTCTCAGCTCATTAATTTTGTTTTTTCATCGTTTTTTCTTGAAATGAGTTTTGCAAAACCGGTCTCACTACAGCCTCCAGTTCATGATTGTAATGTTTGCCAATTATGTCTTCATGTTCATGCTTCTTTATAGTATGGAAATATTATCTTTTTTTTTGATCATATTGCACCAGTGCTTACAAATTAAAAGGAAAACTAAACGTAATCTGCTTTTAATTATATTTGCTGGATATGGCTGATGATATGTTTTTATTGCTCGCTAATCCCAGGAAGAGGCCAGTTTGTTTGAGAGTCTAAAGCTTATTACTTTGTACCAGTGCTGTTAAAACACATCAGTGAGTCACACTATTGGGTGAAATGTCTCTTTATTAGATGCTGGCATTGTGTTTCCCACCTGTGTGCTCCTGCTGATCTAAATATTTACTTGAACATCAATTTGTATTAATCCAGTGTTGAAAGAAGTCCCCTTTTGTGGAACAACATGTTGTATTAGCTGACACAACAATAATGCGACACTATGTAGTACAACAGCCTGGATGGTAGAATGAAAAAAGGATTAAATGAACAATTGCACACTGGCTTTATCATTTTGTCAACAATAAGTGAACTATAAGACTTAGATTAAACGGCACATACTGTCAGTAGGTACACCTGTTCATTTACTAATTAAACAGATATTTAATCCCCCAATCACATGTCAGAAACTCTGCATTCAGGGATGTAGACAAGTTGATGAAGTTCAAACTGAGCAACAAAATGAAGAAAGATGATTTAAGTGACTTTTTGAATGTGACATGGTTCTTAGTGCCAGACAAGCTCATCTGAGTATTTCAGAAACTGCTGATCTCCTGGGATTTTCCCACACAGCCATCTTTAGGATTTATAGAGTGGTCTGGAAAGTAGAAAATATTCAGATATTGAGCTGATAGGAAGTCTGCAATAATTTGCTGCAGCTGCACTATGCACAAGATATAGATGGGCTAGAAGACCACACCGTTTGCCACTGATGTCAGCTAAGAACAGGAAACTGAGGCTGTGTTTTAGAAGATTGGAAAAATGCTGCCTGAGCTCATGAGTCTCAATTTCTGCTTTGACTTTTAGATAGTAGGGTCAGATTTGACAAAAACAATATGAAAGCATGGACCCATCCAGCCTTATTTGAGGGGTTTATATTGTTGGTACCGACCGATGTACCGAACAACTGCTTGATTATGTTAATACAATAGTGATGTGTTCTGGTCGCTAACTACTGAAATTCTCAGGTGATCAACCGTTGGATAGAACCCTGGCAGTGTACCCATCTTCTGACACTTCCTTCCAGCAGGATAATGTGCCATGACACAACACTCAGATCATCTCAGCCTGGGTTCTTGAAAATGTGTTCACTGTACACAAATGGCCTCCAGAGTCACCAGATCTCAATCCACTAGAGTACCTTTGGGATGTGTAGGAGATTTGCATCGTGGATGTGCAGCCAAAAAAATCTGTAACAAGTGTGTGATGCTGGGTCAATATGGACCAAAATCTCTGAGGAATGTTTCCAGCACCTTGTTGAATATGTGCTACGAAGAATTAATGCAGTTTTGAAGGCAAAAGGGGCCCTACGCAGTACTAGCAAGGTGTGCCTAATGAAGTGGCCAGTGATCTTATGTCCGTTTGGGCTATTAATTTACAGCTTATTGAATTTCATTTCTCTTCTGGATTTAATTTCAAAGTCAGATTAAAGGTTTAGTGAATGAAATCTGATTGTAATATGAATAAAGGTCTGACTGTGATTTAACAGTCAGCAAGCTGTCAGATATTTTAAAACTTCATTTAATGGCTTCAGACCAAAGCAACAAATTGACAGCTTGGCTTAATCACATTCACTCACATTTTGTGGGATATTGTTGACTAATAATCAATCCAGAGCAAAGTGAATGGAGCTGGAGAGTCGCCCGTGATGCTGTGCATTGGAGTTAAAAGCATGCAAGATTCAGGTCTCATTGCTCCCTGTAAAAAATAAATAAATAACAAATAGTATGATAATCAAATTTGAAAACTTACTAATATGCAATTTTTTAAAACTAACACTGCATTTCAGTGGTTTGTTGTCTTGCGTTCTTGCTCACCTTTCTGATATCAGAGTGTCACGCTGTAAATGACACAAAACAACTTAATTTTAAAACCCAGGTGAAAACATTTCAAATGTTTTGCTTCCTTTAAATATTTGTCTCACAACAGTGTGACGAGTAGTACTATTCTCTGCATCCTAACCCCATCCCGATTATATTCCAGATACTGTAAGACGCCTATGGAAACTTACGGAAGCCGAGAGCAGCCATGGTACCTATAAACTTTTTTCTAATGGTTTTCTCGTGATAACGCGTTAACTCGTTATCACTGAATAACGATTACCGTTTTCCCGAGATAACGAGATAAATAACGAGTTATCTCAAGAAAACGAACTTTGTTTTCTTGAGATAATGAGTCAATTTACTGATGGTTTTCTCAAGATCACGAGTTGATTATCTTTAATTGAATGCTCATGATCAGTTTCTCAGTGTTCTTAAAACCTTTCCAAGAACGGACTCAAGCTGAAAATGTCAGATTGTGGAGTTTTCTTTAGCTGAACAAAAAACCGTGGACCTCCGTGTTAAAACGATCATGTCCTTTATTGTCAAAACCAAAACAACAACCCCCGTGCTGCCTTCCGCAGATCACATGACCTTCCGGGGTCACATTCAAGATCCCTAATGTTTAACATTTATTAACACCACATCCTGCTGATATACTGTCAACTTCATCAGTGACCCCCTGAGAGGACCGGGCCCTCTTCATGGTTACCGAATGGTGCCGTGCAGCAGGGCTGAGCTGCAGTCGAGCAGCCATCTCCTTAAATGACGAAGGCTGATATGAAAGTTATTTATCTCGTTATCTCGAGAAAACGGTAATCGTTATTCCGTGATAACGAGATAAATAACGCGTTATCACGAGAAAACCATCATTAAAAAAGTTTATAGGTACCATGGCCGCTCTCGGCTTCCATAGAAACTATACATGAGAGAAATGTTTTCCAAATGCAGTCCCTGCAAATCTGTCTTAGAATCTGATGCACATTATTTAATGCACAGCCTACCCATAATGCAACAGCTGCAGCTGTAGCAGCATAGGCGATTTTTACAGGCTGTGGCTCTCATCAGCAGTTTCACTGCTTGTGATGTAGACTTCATACATCTTTTAGCCAGTTGTTAACTCACAATGAAGGAGTTTCATTATCAGTCGGCCATTAGAGTGCCTTACAACCGGATAAGTGTTGGTTTGATTGCAAAGGCATTCAGTAGGGACAAGATAAGTGCTTAGCGTGACTAAGAGAGTACAAATTGGCACAGAGAGTACTCTTGGAAAGGGAGGGATGGATGGGTGGAGGCACAGAGAGGTGGAGGGAGGGGGTAAAAATAACCTGGGGCTGACAGAAAAGGAAGGAGACCCTTTGAAACTGATGATTTAGCAGACAGCCTTTTCTTTTCAGGAAGATGATGCAGAGAGGGAACATAGAGAGGTAGAAAGCGTGAAAAATGTAGTCAAAGAGACAGGTACATAAATAAAGCCATCTCCCTCTGCAGTCCGAGGAGTTGCTGCTCGATTGGTTTGCATACTTTTGTTTTCATGGGAAAACCATATGATTCCAGTTTCTGTGATGTTTTTCTTTGTCTTCGTCCCTGAAAAGTCAACGTTTCCTCTCTGGAGCAATGTTAATGTATTGTTTTATGGCATGAAATGAGATGAACTAGTTTTAGATTTACTGTTTAATTACGTAAACAAAGAAAATAGAAGTTTTACTTCATTCTTTGAAATGATATACATGTTATGTTTGTAATGTCCTGTTCTTTGTAGGGAGCTCAGTGTCAGACACACTGGCAGTTTTCTCATTAGCAGGAGCTCCGAGGGAGGGAGAGGGAAAAGAGGGAGGGAGAGGAAGCCACTTTAGATTGTAAAGGATTTCCATTTCCCAAAGACAAGCACCCTCCCTACTCTCACTGTCTCCATGTCTCCAGCAGACACCCCCCCCTCCCCCCCACTGTCGCCCCCACATTCCTCCATTGCTCCGTCTCTCTCTGTTTCCTTGTGCACTTGGTTAGCGTACTCTAATGGCCCAAGGCCAGGAACTCCGGGAGCTCAGGAGATTGGATTGAATCTAGTGATGTGTGCATGCGTGTATGTTATTTATCTGCCCTTCGAGCTCCGTCTTTGAATGCATATGTGCATGTTTTTTTTTTTTGTTTGTTTTTTTGGGGGGTTTTCATCACAAGTGGAATATTTGTCAGTTCAGAGTGACCACAGAGGAGAAGGTCAAGCGCACAAGTTTGATTATATAATTCAGATTTTCATTCTTTTGTTATATGGAAATATACTTAATATTGTGTCCATTCACCTTAACGTAAGAGGGGAGTTTGCAGTGAAAAAGAAAATAGATGTGGCGTTGTGGTAAAAAGAAAGTACACCCTCTCTCTGTTAAGGTTTTACATCTCAGGACATAATAAATAATTTGGTCCTTACCAGGTCGTAAAATTAGGTATATGCAACCTGAGGTATATGACAAAACATGACATATTACAGCATGCCATTATTTATTTATTACAAATTAAGCCAAAATGACGAAGCTGCCTTTGGAAAACTAAGTACACTAGTACTGCTTCCACAGGAATGATGAGAATAAGTAGCAGCCAGGTGCTGCTAATCAAGTGCACTTGATGAACTGATCATCAGCAAGTGCGAGCACCTCTATAAAAGCAGAAGTTTTGGCAGTTTGGTGGTCTGGAGTATTCAGGCGTGTGTGCGTCTGTCTCTAACACTGTCCATCAGCTTGAAAGACAGGCGTATGCTCGCCAATTCAACAAGCGTCCACTCTTCTGAAGTGTCCTTGAACAAGACAATGAATCCCTACCAGCTTCTAGGGAGCACTCTGTCACTAATACTTGACCCCAGACCTCGCTGGAGAGAAGGCCAAATAGATGTTCAGAAAACGGAGAACTCTCCTTGAGTGATGAATAGAATCAAAACAAATGGCACATTCTCTTCAAGGCTGATGTTTTGTCACAGCAAACTAGTCAGTGAGATGAGCACTTTGAGGAAAAAACTGTCTCCATCATTCTTGGTTATAGGAGAGCGAATGGTGCTTGTTGAAAGGTGTTATGCATTTTTGTGTGTTGGGCCAACACACACCTGTGCTAGGAGAATGAAATAAACACCAATTCCCTGACGTCTTTAGATGTAAGGACCAACTTAAGGCAAGGCAGAGCAAGATTACATGCCAACATCTACAACAACTCAATATTTTATTTACAGAGCATGTACAAGGCTCCTGAGAGTCACTTTTCTGCTACTGTATTCTTAAGAACATGTTGGCTCTGAGCCTCTCAGTTGATCAGTAAATCAGTGTAAACAGAGTGGCTCGTGGATACACTGCGGATCAGTCTCGAATTTGAATGCCAGAAATATGATTACACCTGAGCTGCAGTTTTTTAATCTCTTCAGAATTTCCCAGCACCATAAGTTACCACCATAAGTTACAGCTGTCAGCTGTGTTTAATCTCATCAAAACAAACTGCATTAAAACTTTGCAGTTACTAATGATGCTAATGTACAAATCAACCCAGGCTATTATATAATATTTAAAAAAAAAACTCCAGTACTAGTTGAACAGAGCTGAATTGAATTGAGTGACCTGGTTACTAATATTTGCATTTATTAATATGTAGGTTAATTAATTTAAATAAATGTTAATATATTATTATGGAACATTTACACAGGAACTGAATGCAATACTTTCCACCAGCTTAATTGCACAAAAACCCCCAACAAAAACCATTGTTTTCTTATGTATGGCAGCTTATTTTTCTATTATTATGAGGCGTGGTGGTTAGCACTATTGCCTCTCAGCCATAAGGTCGTTGGTTTGAATCCACCACGGGGACCTTTCTTTGGAGTTTGTGTTCTTCCCGTGTCTGTGTGGGTTTTGTCCGGGTACTCCAGTTTCCACAGTCCAAAGAGTTTAGGTTATTTGGTGATTCTAAATTTCCCATAGGTGTGAGTGGGTGTCTGTCTCTTTTGTTAACCCTGCAACAGCTGGCGAACTGTACAGGGTGTACCCTGCCTCTTGCCCCATGGGAGCTGGGATAGCTGCTCATTATTATGATTACTATTTTATCTTTTTTTTCCCCCTACAATGTTTCCAATATGACTGGCTTTGCTGTAACTCCTTTAAATGATGGTACTTTATATAAATAAATAATAATAGATTTTTACATGATCATCCTGGATGGATCCATATAAGGCTATTAAGGCTGTACTTTTACGAGTAGTGGGTTTTTATGCAGATCTGGTGTACTATGAAACTACCTGCTGCTGTGATAACAGAGAAATCTCATAATTCATAATGAATTTCATGCTTAATTATTACACAGAAGGAAATGAAAAAAGTTCTTGATAAATGAACTACTCTAAATGAATAAATTTGAAGGAGTCACAGTGCTGTGATTTTAATCAGCCTTGTGTGTGTGTGTGTGTGTGTGTGTGTGTGTGTATGTGTGTGTGTGTGTGTGTGTGAGTGCGTGTGAGTGAGAGAGAGAGTATTCAAGCAGGTGTTTGTCTGGATACATTTTGTTACCAAAGCATCACAGTCATGCAGGATGCAGTCACAAATCTTTATGAGTGTGCAGTTAACGTCACAGTGAAGGCTGAGCTTGAAGATCTCTCTGCGGTGCGATGAGATCACACCTCGTGCTGCTGGTGTGATCCCATCGCAAGATGGAATTTAGTTTGTGTGTAAATTTTGTAACTCTTAGATTTAAGTAACTTTTTAAAAAATAAACTGAATTAATGAGTGAAATAATTATTTGCAAACCTCTGATTAAGGTTTGTGACCTTTATTTTTAAGTAGTCGTTATTTTTGCCTTTTGAAGCACCAGTTGTATCAACACAGCTGTTCTATGCTGATGACGTTGAAGATGTGCTGTCAAACAAACAAAAGCTCTCAGATCTGGATTCGCGGTGACTGAGTTATCCAGTAAGACTCTGTTTTGGATTTTCTTCCTCTACTAATTAAATGGACAGTCCAAAGTTAAACAGCAACCCACTAGTTAGCGTGAGAAGTGATATGGAACTTTTAAAAATTCCCTGGAATAAAATAAAAGCATCCTAATGCAGCACTGATGAATACTGTATGTGCATTCTCAATTAGTGGAACTCTTTCAGAGTGGCCCTAATTAGATAAATATAGATTTGAAAAAAGAAAAACAGTCAGTACTGGCATATGTGGTGTGGATATGTGCATGTTTGCATATATTTTCTGTGTATCCATGCTTGTCTGGATCTGTGTTTGTCTCAGAGGCTAATGTGTGCACATCACGTGTCTGTACCACAGGAAGAACTTGAATGTGTGTTTGTGTAACCCTATTTAGGCTAAATTATGAGTTTCTCATTAGCAACAGTATAAATATTTGTGTGTGCTGTGCAGATCTTGCTGTGAAAACAGCTTGCTGCCTTTGAACAATAAAACATCATCTGCTTATCAGCAAAATGGAGCGCACTTCCAAACCCTGGAAAAGACAGACAGACAACAACAGATGTTAGGAATGAAGCATATGTGTTTGCAGCATTCTTATTATGTTTACATTTAGGATTGTGGTAAGTGAGGCTTTTGAAATGTGGATCATTTGACTGTGTTAACATGCAGCCCCACTCCACACCACAGCTGGAAATTCAAAGCTTTTGTGCTTGTCTTTCTCTAGGGCTTCATGCATGTTTCATATAGACATACAGTCAAAATCAATCTCACAAGCACTCCTCAGTTTTGTTCCCAAATGCCTCACACAATTGCATGCAAACTGGTTGACATACTGCAGACACTCTTTTATTTTATTTTATTTTTTTTTACTTTTTTGGAGCTCTGTACCCAGTGAAAGAAAATCGAGAGATTCATGTGTGCGCAGACCTTTAGTCCTTCATTGCCCACTCTAGATTCCCAGAGCCTTACAGCAAACAGATATTGTACTTTTGTTGTACTTATTGGCTATTTTAATTCTTTCTTCTTTTTTTTAACACTTCATCTTTTAAAATTGATTTCCATGCATTAGAGGTGCTATACAATTGAAATTTGACTGACTTAAACAAGACTCACTTTAACTGTTAGATTGAATGTATGTTGCATTAGGTTTTTTGCCTTTGTAGACATGCTGCACAGGCATTCAATATTGACCACTGCTTAAGAATATTTGTATACCTATATGCATCTCTGTACTGTTTTATTCAGTTGTAGTTTTTTATTTTATTTTTTCCCCCCTAAATATGACCTTTTACAGATTTTAAGATTCAATTTTTTATGAGAACTATGACAACATATGGCAACATATGCAAATAACCAACTTTTCTGCAATGCAAAATTCTACTCTTTTATAGTAAAAAAAAAAGATTAAACCTTACAAGCTCTCCCAAACTGCAGTACTTTACAAGATCCTCTCTCACTGAAACAACTCAAAAAAAATCACTCTACTATTAGAGAGAGGTACAAATAATTAACTGAAAATGAGTGGTACAGTAGTAACAACATGTTAGCATGTGGGTGGGAGTGTGTACGCAGCTTTTGCCCGGGCCTCTGTTTATGTGTTGTGCATGCATGAAAAAGATTGGCTTGTAATTGTAATTAAACGGTAGATTGTTTTTTCCCTTATTTACAAAAAAAGGCCCATAAATTAAGTGACAGCAAAGAATGGACTACACTGTTGTAGTTCCTTATCTCACATATTTTAGATCTACAGATTTACGTCTTTTCTTACATCTGTCCTGTGCCGTACTTTTATTTCATCGTGCATTTTCTCCTGAGGGAAAACTGAACTCTGAATATGGAGTTTGTGCTTGCTAGAGGGCTAGTGCTGTGTTATGATTCTCTAAATAATCGTTTTTTAAGGCATATTGTTTAATAAATGTCTGTTTTTTGGGTCATAACAATCTGATGCATTTATAACTGTCATAGCTTTTTTCTGTAGCTTATAAATATTGAAGCATTTGTTTTATGTATTTACTCATATTTCCAAACAGCAGGTATGGAACGTATGAACGGAATAGTACCGGTACATAATATAGTGTTTTGTGATTCAAAGTTTCAATTCCATTATTCTGACGGTGTTTTAGACTTGATCAATAGTTATTAGTGTTACCAGCAATTATAGTAAAATATAAAAACCTAGAGATACTGCATATTTATATATAATATAAATAGTTCAGTGCCCAGCCCTGAACCTTGTGGTATCCCACGAGTAACCTTATATGAATTGGATTCAACATTATCTGTACAAATTGAGTAAGTAAATGTGTAGCCATTAATGTGCTATTTCTTTAATATATCTCCGTAGATTTTTCATGTATAGCCTGTTATCTGTAATCCATTTCAAAGTCGATAAACACTCCTTGTTGCACATTGCATGTGATTTATTTTCTGAGTTGAGATGGATTTGTTCACTCCACATCCAAACTTGTAGTCACTTGTGAAATTATCAAGCTTTTTTTCAAATTAAAAATGTAATGAACTAAAAAAACTGTGAAATTGTATTTAAAACTAAGGATTCTACAGCCTCACACCATATATAAATTTGTGAAAGCTTTCTTTTTCACATGACTGTGCTCTACAGAGAGTGTGTGGTGAGCAGCCTTTTGTTGTTTGTTGCAGTACCATGTTGCATTGAAATATACTCATCTCATATTGGACACAGTCTCTTTGAAAAGCCACAAAAACATGAATCATAAATGGGATATAGTTACTGTTATAACACCAATTTTTCTTAATGTTCTGTGTGAAAATGCACTTAATGGAGAAACTAGCAGCTTTCATTAAATATGTGACCTGACTATATTTTGATACATTTCTTGCATTAATGCAGCATTGAAAACAGAACACAGCCTCAGGTCTGTGATAGAAATCAGCAGTGATCTTTCTCAGCACTCTTCAGAACATTACCTTATCCTGAGTATCTTTATCACTTTTTTTTGGTTTGTCTTCTCCTCATCCTTCTCCACCTTTCTGACACTTTCTGCATCTGTGTTACCTCTGTGTGTGTACAGGTTATGGTTTTGTGGACTTTGACAGCCCTGCAGCAGCCCAGAAGGCTGTGGCCTCACTCAAAGCCAGCGGAGTCCAGGCACAGATGGCAAAGGTAAGCTTCATCACAACCTGTGCTCTATGGTCTGATTAACGTGGTTTTTGGGCTGGGGGAGTATGGCCCTCTTTACAATGGATGGTGAGGGTTATGTTTTTTTTGTTTTGTTTTTTAATAGTTTATGATCACATAAAGGAGATGATAATCATAACCTTTATACTGAACACTGAATTTATATATAAGTAATACTTTTGGGTTGATACAAGACTGACAGGTGCAGATTTGCTTAAGTCACTGTGAGATTACTCAATGCGTCAGTGTTAAACTTATTTTTTCAGGACTATGGTCATAAGATTATTGATCAAAACAACTTGTAAGCAAAAAAACTGATATAGATTTTGCCCCACAAGCTTTCTTTGCTTTTTGGGCGTTTTATGTGGCCCTTTAGTAATGCTCGCTCTCTTTTTTTTATTTTCGAGCTCATAATATTTAATAAGGTCTGACAGTGTGTGAAAGACAGATGAGACTAGAGAAAGTGGGTGTGTGTTAAATTTACATGCATACATTAGCATAGCTTACTGTATAGCAGCAGGGAATGTGTTCAGGTTAATCTGCAGCGTGTGTGCGTGTGTGTGTTGGACGACGATGCTGTGGCGAAACATGTGGGGCTAACCAGCACAATCACATTATCCTGCCTGAGAGAAAGACAGACAGTGAATAGCCTGCCTTGTTTTCAGATTCATTAAAGCTGTATTGCTGCATACTTCCGTTTCTAAATGAGAGAGGAGTGCAATTAAAAATGGGCCAGTCTTCAGGCACCAAGAGCATCCCATTGAATTAAACAGCAGCAAGCCTCTGAGCCACCTTTGCCTTGCTCTTCTATTAAACCTCTTTTCATTAGACTTCCATCTCTTATTTTGTTCGTAACGGCTTAGGGGTGGTGGGTGAGGGGTAGTGGGGTAGGGAGGAGCAGGGTTGATGTGTTTAGCTGTTATTATAGAGGGGAGAACCCTCGACTCCTTGGAGATTGAGTTCTCCGGAGGGATGGAATGGAGGGCAAAGAGTCAATTCCAAATGAAATTACACAGACTTCTTACAGTTTCATGAACTAATTATGCGGAAGAGCTGCTGACGTCCCACCTAACTTTCCCGAATCAGTGTGCAGTAAGTAAGTCTTAAAAACACTGATGTGGCATGTTCCATTTCAAGCCTCAGCTCGAACATTTTGTAAAGCGAGCAGCTTGATTTGAGTTTAACCAAATCTTGGTTTTAATGAGACCGACTGATACAAATTGGTCCAAGTGGAAACTTACAGGAGTATGCTAAGATTTTGCATAGGCTAACTGAGACAGTAAGCTTTTGTTCTTAGATCTAATCTGCAAGATAGCTGAGATGCTTTCGACCAAAGTAAAGAGGGGAAAAAAGAAGATCAGCTTATGTTAAAAAGGGATGAAAAGTCTAAAATGTCACGGCATCCGATCTGTAGAGATAGAGCCAGCCAGGCGTGCTATATGCTGGCCTTAAATATCTGAAAACACGGTACTTCTTGTGGAAAACATTTGTTCAGATAAATAAACCTGGGGTTATAATGATATATTGAGAACATAAATGGTGTGGGATATTTCATGATGCTCCCTGAAGCTCTTTCAGTACATTTTTCTTACAGTACCTCTATCAGAGTCTAATAGTGTTGATGTATGCAGCATATACTCTATGTAAATTATATTCCGCGATTTTATATCCTTATTTTATAGTTAACTCCAGCTGCCAGGGAGCACGCAAGCTTACTATATTCTGCCATAGTTAAAAGCATGAGAGCTACTGCCTTTTAAAACTGATGGCAAACTGAAGATGGTGATTGACACTTGTATAGGTTTGGACAGAAAATAATATATCATTAACCTTGTTTAGAAAGATGGATATAAAAAAATAAATCTGTGGGGATGTGAATAGCAGGAAAATAGTGAATTCAAAAAGAGCTCTTCTGTACCTCTTAGGTCTTTTATCTGGTTGATCTGTGGCTCTGGTGCTTGGGAAATTTTTTCCCCCCTATATTCATATAAAAAAAGGAAAAGGCAAATATGATTGTTCATCCACAGATAAGAGCCGGGATCTGGGATTTGCTTAGCTTTCTCTGAAAATGGGATACATTATCGGAAATTGGCAGACACAACTAATCGAAGTGTTAAAATAGAAGCATAAGTAGGCAGTTTAATAGATGGTTTATGCTGTGAAAAACATTTTTTTAGCATCATTGTTGACAATTAATATTAAACATAAATCTAAAACACACTTTTTTAAATAAACAATTCTTCAGCTCAGCATTAAAGCATACAGGAGCTCAAGAGAGGAAAGGACCCCATTACATACTTAAAGCTCATCCTAGTGTTATCTACATGTTTGTTTAAATGTCAGACCAGCAGTTTGGTCTGTCAAGACAACAAATCAGAAATGTCAGACAGGTTTATACACATGACAGAGGACAGAAAGGAATCAATGGGCTGCAGGAAAACCAAACACGGGAACCATCATGCTGCATGACGGATAATGTGAGGGATGCAGGGAGTCGGTGCTGAGAGGCTACATTTAGGGAAGAAATTTAAAATAGCTCAAAATAGAGTGTGAAGCAGCAGTATATGTCACAGTGTAAGCAGCCAGTGTTAGCCATGATTAGAGTAACTTCCTGACATCACCCATGAATTAATTAGAGCACAGTTGAAGCAAGATTAGACTGCTAGTGTGTATATAACTGGATTTACTGTGAGAAACCTTTATCCATTAAACCCTGCAGCTTGCACTGACATCTTCTTTGTAGCAGGTGCATGTTTTGGTTGTGAAATAAATGAGACGAGAAGAAAACACAGCAAGCCAAGATTAGAGAAGAGACAAAATGTGTGTGTGTGTATGTCCTATACTCACTTCCTCAGTCTTCTTGGTAATTACTGTTGACCTGAAAGATGATTACTTCTACAGCTGTACTCCCTCACGCTCTCGCCAGCTCACTCCCGGTTAGTTTTTCTGTCTCCGGGCCTCATTCTTGCGTTCTCTTTTTGTAAGCGTATCTTTAGGTTGAATCCCCCTAACACTGTTACACAGAGCACAGTAAATGATTTAAATTCTAGCACTGATTTAAACCAACGTGTAAATATGCATCTCTCTGCATATATACGCCACAAAGTGGTTTGTGAAAAGTACAGTATGCATAGTCCCGTAAAAAGCAATGTGAAAGTGTTCTATATTAACATTCATATCAGGGCATTATTTTATTTTGCACACACAAAGGTGTAGACTCTGCTATGCTTATAAGCCCTTTATATGTGTGTGTGTGCGTGTGCGTGTGTGTGTGTCTGTGTGTGTGCGTGTGTGTGTGTGGGTGGGTGTACAATAACAGTTATACAGGACCAAGGTCACTATGCTAATTAGAGATGGTACCACTGGCAGTGACACTTCACACCTCCCTCTCTCCTTCCCTCCCTCCCTCCCTACCTTCTCTTCCTTGCTTCTTCTCCCCTCCACTTTGTCCTTGGCACCGCCTGTCTTTGTCTTCACTTTTCTTTTTCTTTTTTTTAACCCCCCCTTTTTTTCCCCCTTCTTTTTTGGCCTAGTTTATCTGACCCCCCACCTGCAACCTCCCTATTTTCTCTCCTGCCCACCCCTACCCCTCCTCTGTTTGGATGTGTATGTGTGTGAGTGTATTTGTCTGCAGCAGGTGCTGCAATACCTCCTCCAGAGTCATTAGTTACAGGGTTGAGTGAGGACAGTGTGTGAAGGGTAGAAAGAAAACAGGCACTCATAAAGTTAACGACATTGGTTGACTGTCATTTATCTGCTTTTTCTTCCCTTTCCTTTTTTCTTTCTTTCTTTGCTTCCTTCCTTCGTTCCCCTGGACTTTATTTACTGATGTAAATAGTGTGTGTGTGTGTGTGTGTGTTCGTGCGTGCGTGCGGTGCGTGCGTGCGTGTGTGTGTGTGCCTGACAGCTGAGGTTAGTGATGGGAAGAGGTGGCCGGCGGGACCAACTGAGACATAAAATAAAGATGAACCAGACAAAAACACATAGACAGGAAGACTAGAACATTTCTCTTTTTTCCCACTCTGCTTCCTGCTTGTCTATCACTGTTATCTGCTTCTTTCTGGGAACCATGTCACCTTCTTTTTAACCTGCTGTTTTTTTAACCCCTGTTTTTTCTTCTTTCAACTATTGCTCTGTTTTCATCTTTCCGTGTTTCTCAGCCAGATATACAGTGATACACCTGCATCCTTTCACAAGCCAGCAGATATGATGATTGTTATTAGTCTGTGACAGAAAAGCCCCATTTTAAATTGAAAAACCTGGGCTAGGTGTTGTGGTAATGTTCCTGTTTCCTCTGTTGTGAAATCTAAAATGACTGATCTCTTCAGAGCTCGCTTGACTTTATAAGTATGTAGATTATTCTTGAACAATACAAAGCCATGACAAAGAAGGTTGTCTCTGAACAGCTGAACAAAATGGATTAAAATTCTCTGTTTTTGTGCACACAATATCAAATATATTTCCAGAGCTGACGGTAAAAAAATTTTTTCAAACGCATGATATCAGTTTGCTCTGATCGGAATAAAGGATATTATAAAAGCTAAATGTTTTTGTGAGACCTGACCACCCCTAGTCCAACAATAGCAGGAAGAGGACATTTAGGAGGAGGAGGACAGAAAGGGAAAGAGGAATGGGAGGGATTCTAGTGAGTGAAAACCAATCGAATTAAATGTAATCTGGCCTGAATGTGCACAACCATCAGCTGCTCTCCAGTCGTATTAACCCTGCATTACCATCCCTTGGCTGTGTGTGTGTGTGTGTGTGTGTGTGTGTGTGTGTGTGTGTGTGTGCGTGCGTGCGTGTGGATGCATGTGTCTTTTTATGTTAGTGCGTGTAGAGGATGATGGGAGGGAGAGAGATGTAGGAGTTAAGTGGATAAGTGAGAAAAGAAAAGGAAGAGATAGACTGGATGGGAGGAAGAGGCAGTGCGACCGAGAAGAAAATGAAGATGAATATAGGTGTTTGGGTGATTAATGTGCCGCTGTTGCATTGCTAATGAAAAAATATTTCTCATCATTACAGTAATCATGATAATTTTTCGTGACACATAACAGTTTCTTCATTTTACTGCTTTACTAACTTGTATATTATACTATCAAAAGAGATTACATGCACAGCAGTAAGTGTTGCAGCAATGAAACCAAAACTGAAGTCTTTTAAAAAAGCCTGAATTACTTTAAAGAGTGTGTAAGCATCAAGAGTACAAAAAAACCATGTATATTATGTACACACAGACCCATAAGAACACACAGAGCTGAAAAAAAATTAAAGGAACACTTTTAAAACACATCAGATCTCAATGGGGAAAAATCATGCTGGATACCTATACTGATGTGGACTGGTTAATGTGCCAGTAATGATGAGAGGATGCCACATTGTTTGATGGAAATAAAAATTATCAACTTACAGAGCGCTGAGTTCAAAGACCAAAAAATGTAAGTGAAAATTTGATGCAGCAGGCTAGACCATGTGAAATTTCATTGCAACAACTCAAAATGGTAGTCAGTAGTTTGTATGATCCCAGAGTGCTTGCATGCATGCCTGACGATGTCGGGGCATGCTCCTAATGAGACGATGGATGGTGTCCTGGGAGATTTCCTCTCTGGATCTGAACCAGGGCATCACTGAGCTCCTGGACAGTCAACCTGATGGCATCGGATGGACCTAAACATAATTTCCCAGAGCTGCTCTATTGGTTTTAGATCAGACAAGCATGGGGCCAGTCAGTGGTATTAATTCCTTCATCCTCCATGATGCATATTGCATACTCTAGCCACATGAGGTCGAGCATTGTCGGACAACATGGATGCTCCTGTCAGGCATCATAGTGGTTAAGATGAACAGGCACATGGCTCAATTCTGAACAAGACATCGATTTACTGATTCGCACCTCTAGGATATACAGCAATGGCATTTGAATGTCATGCGGACTGCAAAAAGTGTAGTAGGGTGGTAACCAAGAGAGGGAAGATAGTCAGAACTGAGGGGATTGCATTACCAGAAGCCCACATTGGATACTTTGAGAACAGCTATCTTGGAATCCCACAGGCAAATGGGAATGATAAAGAGGCCTTTAGGAAAGCTGCAACTGCCAAGTACCTGCAGAGAGTAAGCAGGAGATAGAAGTCACTGACATCAAGACAAGAAACATTGTACGCTAACCAGAAGGAAGGAGGCGGGGGACTAGTGAGTGTCAGAACCACTATCCTGGAGGAAACGCCAAAGATCCATGAGTACATGAGGAAGATAGCCGCAAATGATCACGTGCTTAGTGAGTACCTCAGGCAGCAGAAACCTGAGAAAGAGGAGGAGCAAGAACAGGAAACCATACAGTAGATAGAAGAAGTGTCTGATATTGAAAAATCCTGCCAATTGCTAAACAAAGCCGGGCTGAAAGACAGCACGGGGGCGCTGATCATGGCAGCATAGGAACAAGCTCTAAGCACAAGATCGATAGGGGCTGGGTTTCCAGTCTGCACCTGGGATAGGCCCCTAAGGGTGGTTGAAAATTTGAGAACGACCGAGTTGAGATCCTGTGGGACTTCCAGATACAGACAAACAAACTTGTGATGGCTAACCAACCGGACATAGTAGTGGTGGACAAGCAGAGGAAGAAGGCCGTAGGGATATAGAAATACCAAGCATTAGCAACATCATGAAGAAAGAACACGAGAAGCTTGAGAAATACCAAGAGCTGGAGAGGATGTGGAAGATGAAGGTAACAGGTGGTCCCCATGGTAATTGGAATACTTGGGGCAGTGACCCCCAAACTGGGAAAGTGACTCCAACAGAGCGGTGTGTGTG
>VUQK01020932.1:25425-38704 GCA_015106715.1 Bujurquina vittata | reverse complement strand
AATCTTTACATATGACAAATGTTACTTAATTTTTTCCTTTTCATTTCCTACTTCCCTAATTAGCCACATTCATTCACACTTCATTCCACCACAGACAAAATATCTTCCACAAGGATTACTGGTTTACATTTAGCTAGCTTACCTACAAAGTAGGCAATCAAATCCACAAAACCCATGGGGCTATCGCAGTCAACAAAGCTTGTTTCACAGAATAGCAATAGCAAAATGTGACGATGGCAAACGTGGCTATTAGACCACTCTTTCCTCATTGCTAATATGGACAAAGTGAGTAGTGCCACATTTTGGCATGCCGGCTAGTGACTGCAATTGTTAAGTTACTCACCAGAGCAGAGCACCGTGCATTCACAGAGAAACAGCATCGGGCCTTCAGACTTAATAGGTTCAATTAACATACATTAAGTCTTATTCACTCCACTACTTCAAAAGCCACAATGTTTCTCTTAAGTTGGAGCTACAGCTGTGTCTGGTGCAGGTCTAAGTAACCTTACCAGCATAGCCAACCTTTCAACCCAACATCTATTCATTTCAATGCTATTTTTAACATTGAAACTGTTTTTGACTGAAACACAACATATTGCATGATTAATAATTTTAACCAAAGGTTTGTTTTGTTTGTTTGTTTGTTTTTTACTGTGGGCTAGACTTCTCTTGTCAACAGTATGCGTCCATTCATTCCTTTTTTTGTTGAAACTTGCTCTCCACCGTGTGACCTTTGTGTCATTTGTTTAAAATGCAGTTTGTAGTTAACCACATGTGTGTTCGTCATTTCAGCTGGATCAACTTTTAGTAACACTTATGTAGGCTAAACACACAGAGACACACATACACAGTGGTAGGGCTGGGCCATATCATATCATTCACAATAATACCAGTGAAAAAAAAATCTTGCCCGGGAAAATAAATTATATCATGATATGCTAATTTCACCCCACCACACTGCGGATTATGCTCATGTGGGTCATGCAGTATTGCCAACTTTGTGACTTTATTACTAGATTTAGCGTCTTTTCAGACGCCCCGGCGCCTTTTTTTTTCTTTTCTTTTTTTTTAAAATTTTTTTAAAAAGCGACTAGCGGCAAATGTAGCTAGTTTTTCCAGTGACGTCAGAGAGTTCTTGATACCTGAAATCCTCCGCTGTCGCCGTGTTTCGTGTCTTCGCACTGCGTCTGTTCCTACACTTTGGCGTCGCTCGGACAAGAGTACCTGGCTGTTGGTTGTACCGTAAGTCACATGACCTTAACGACGGAGGTACGTCTTTTTCATGTGTTCGTGATGCAGCCGCCAGACACGTAGACGCCTCATTGAGCAGGTGGGCCCGTTGCTGTAATACGTCAGCGCATGTCTATGGGTTTACTGAGCTAGCGAGAACCTTTCTGACTGAAGGATGTAATTTTGTTCATTCAGTCTGTTTACACGTTTTGTTATTTGCACAGAGTACTGGCTGTACAGGAGTACACACAGGACACAGTACTTTGGTAAAGGCTACTTCACTGCAGACTGTTTTTAAAAGAATAAGTAAGCCTTTTGCTGTTTTTGCTCAGTATCTTTTCTGTTTAAATTTAAATAGCAGAGCTGTGAGTGTTTTGTCATGGAGGAAAAAAAAGGCATTAATTTATTTGAGAAGCATTATTATTTAAATATGCCAATAGTTTATTTTTGAGCAATTTCTCATGTACATCTACATCTAAATGTTTAAAAGAAAAGTGCCCATGCACCTTTTCGTTTATACCTTTTGGGAAGAAGAAATATATTGTATATATATCGTATATCACCATTCAGCTAAAAAATATCGTGATATTATTTTTGGTCCATATCGCCCAGCCGTAGGGCATGACACTCCACTCAAAACCTTTTATCATATTGCACAGACACATCGGAGACAAAACACCTCAATGGTTCTCATGCACCTGTCAGGGTTTTTGTTGTTCTAATGTGTAGTGCTGATTTTGACTGTCCTAATGTGTGTCCTGTTAGATCTACGTGTCCTCAAAGAGTCTCTCTCCACAAGCTACATTACATTTCATCAGCAGGCATGTGGGAGAGAGTCTGGTGTGTCTACATGGTGTCTGGTGTCTGTGCAGTAATGACCAACAGGTGTGTTCTATTGTTAGAACTTGGACTGTATGGGAGAAGGAGTCGGAACCATATACGGCTGCAAGGATTTGTCAAAATAAGTGGGTGCATCCTCCACGACGGTTCTAGCCTTCTTCTTCTTCTCACCAAAAACATGATTATTGCATGCAAAGCACATGCCATTTCTGCCACTGTTTTGGCCACTTACCCATCATTACCCTGTGTTCAAAAGATACTTAACCAAGGCCAAATACTTTTCCCCCATGAAGTGTGGCCTTTTGTTTAGGGTTTAGCTTTGATCACCATGTGAGGGATGAAAACAAGCCAGACAGAAGCTTTCAGAAGACCACAAAAAATCTGGATCATCTGCTTTTGAAACATGGAGACAGAAGTATTTCTATTTCTGGGAAAAGCATTTCTATTACCAGACTGGTCTGGTTGTTGCATTTTTCCTAGAGGTCAAATTGTTGGTAGGGTAAGCAGGAAAGTAAACCTTTGCTCTCATATATGCATATATGAAGAAGAAACAATTCTCCCTAAATAATTCAAACAATTCAAAGTATTTTTTCCTGTTTGATTTGTTTAGAAAATGTCCACAGATGAGTATGAATCTCTTACACCACTGTAGTGTGGTTAGAGCCAGCATAGTCAAAAGGAAGTGGGTTGTGAGAGTAATGAGGAAGCTAACAATGCCAGAGCAAATGAGGTGGCAGTGGGCTAGAAGTTGGTGTAACAGAAACAACAGAAGTGGCGGCTGCAGCAGGGCACAGGGGCTGTAAGATGGTAAGGTGATTTGGCACCATCCAGCCAGAACAAGCAAGAGATCCTGTCTCTGAACAAGCAGACTGGACTCTGTAAATAGTAATAGGACTAGCCTGCCTCTCTGGTTGAGTTGACTTTCCTCTCTCTGTGTCATTCTCTCATCACTGACATGTGTTGTCTGCACGGGACACAGTCTGTCATTCAAACTAGAGTTTATTAATAGGCCCTGAGCAAACACAGTCAAGTCTAAAAGTTTCCAAAGGGCTGTGCCACAGGCTACAATTTTGTAATGGGATAATGACATATATGGATTGTTACACATTATCCTTATTTATCTGGATTAACATTAGCTAAATCTGAAAGATGTCACTCAATATGAGTGACAAGTCTCACGTATGTCTGTTTTAACAGTTTTATTTGTTCTCCATAAAGAAGTAGAGGGCTGGAAACTGTGAATGTTGGGATTTAGCTTTTATGCCCTGCTAAACGCAGAAGAATGGAGGTATTTAGTAAGCGCTCTAATGAGGTAGGGCGTTTGTTGTGGTCATTAGATCTCAGTCACCTTATCCATCTACTCTAAAAATCACCACTTGCTCTAAGTTGATACCGTTTAAATAAGGAAGGGGGAAACCTTCAAATGCATCCACAGGAATTCAAAGAATTCCCCTTTTGTACGAAAGCAGTAGATTTGCTTCACCTCATATAATTTTTGGTTTTGGCCTGAAAATAATTTTTCATGCTCCTTTTTCAAAGCCTTTCCGTGCACGCTTGTCATGCTGTGTGATGGTTCCATGAAGTAATAGCAGTTATTTGGTCTGCATCATTTGGGTCCAGCTATTCAATGTTATGCACTATTACAAGATATGAAACAACTTAATAAAATGACTGCTACCAAAATTTCTGCCACACCTGTTTAAAATGATCACAGGCAAAGATATTGTTGGGGCTGAAAAAAAAATTGTTATTGAATAATGTGACATCGTGCGATGCCTAGATCGTGTCTGAAAAAAGGGAATGGAAAGGTATGGCACAGTTTAGAGAGTGCAGACATGTCAAACCCACATTCAAAAACACACCCAACATCAAAGGTTCTCTATTTACTTTTGAAGAAAGATTTAACCATTTTAGTTACATCTCTTCCTTTGAGATTCATCGTTGATGAATCTCTCACCACCACAAGACTGATCGCCACCAACACACCCTAAGTCAAACTTGAAAATCCCATAAGAGGATTGAAAGAGTGAAAGAATGAAGCAGATATAAGCCAGACCTCCCTGGCTAAAGATTATGAACTAATCCCCTGAGGCTGAGTGGATCATAGATCCCGTGAAGATTGAAAGTGATCTTTGTGACGTCTGGGATTCGATCTTGTACATAATATTCCTGTTGCTACTATGCTAAGATTGCCCACTATGCCTGGTGCCTTAAAGCTGGATTTATCACCAATGGAGAGTGATTTTTCAATATTCTTTAAGGTTTATTACATTCTTCTAAAGTCAACTTCAATGTAAAAGTCATAAGGATGGAAAGAAATTGCTGGCTTTAAATTTCCTGAAGACTTACGTATGATAACCCGCTATTATTGCTGTCACATGAGCTTAAAAGGCATCAGCACCATGATACAATCCCAACAACCTTGAAGGTTAGTTTTGGCACTGTCGTGCTGCAGTCTGTGGTTTATAGTAAGGTTGCAGACAAGGTGGGTTATTAAACATATGGGTATTTTTCATTCTGCTCAACATGAGTCCACTTCATAATCCTGTCTTTTATGGATGGCTGTCTTTTATGGATGGCTTTACCATTCTATTAAAGAGTAAGGCAATTTAGCTAGCTAAAAGTTGGAGTGCACTGTCGACAGCAGGCCAAACATGAGTGAGGTTTTGCTTTTCTTTTTCTGAAACGGGGGCAAGAGGCTCTGTCGTTGTCTGACCACAGGAATCTGACCATCCAGGCCGGTCGCTCTCATGTGGCCCGCCACCACAACCTCATGCATTCCAAAGCACACAAACATGTTGACTCCCCAATCCAGATTGTTCCAGCAGCCAGCTCTTAAACATCCGCACTGTTTTTCACTTGTTTCAGCAAACCACCTGTCCATCAGGCCAATATAGTTCTCATTAACATGAAATCACTCTCAACATCCCCATTTCCTTAAGCCTCGTTTCATTAGTTTCCATTCCACAGCAAAGTTTCTCAGCTTAAACAAAAGTGCATAACAAGCTCCCTTGATTAAGTCAAGTCTTCATGTACTTCTGTTTTGGTTTCTATGCACTGATTTAGTTTTTGTTCGGAACAATGCCGTGGAATGCTCTCCGCTGCCATTGCAAGCACTGTCAGAACGATTACATTCTGAGTGCAGATGATAGTTTGTACTAATATAAATATGTCAGCAATGATGCTGATTAAGGTTGCTGGATAGGGTCAGCCTTCTTCTATCAGTGAGCATCAGGATCCTGCGATGACTCTCACATCAGGGTGTCTGAGTTTCACCGTTCCCATTCTTCTTTCAGTTTGATAGCTAATCAATGAGAGGCCTGGAGGAGGACCAGCTGAGTTCAGACGAAAGGATTCTAATTGAATCTGACAATAATTTTCACATATTTCTCCTGCCCTGTCTCAGATGCCATTAGCGACATCACTGTGATAATAGTTGCCATGACAGCATGAGCAATGCTCATTAATGACCCGGCTGGTGGTAATGTTCTGGGCCATATTTCCCTTTTCTCCTCTTTTTACTTTCTTTCTTTTAAATCTTCTTTCAGGCCTTTCACCATAAAAACACATGGGGAATAATGCACATATCAGGCTGTCGTGAGTATTAAAGAATCTGCCTAAAACCTCATACTTTTCATGAGAAAAAACAGGTTGATTTTGATTTTCTTTTATTTGTATGTTGAGCTAATTTCTTGTGTGACTATGGGCGTGAAGTCTTTATATGTACTAAACAATTCAATCAATAAAATTACTTTGAACCTGAAGTCTAGGGATGATTCTTGCTGTTGATATAATCCACCATCCACAGTCTCCACAGTAAAAGTGGCACATGTGGACAACAGCTTCCATAAGGATTCTATTCTTATGCTCCATGCGCAACAGAGCAAAGTCAACACAAAACAAACATCTGTTGTGGACAGGCCTGTGTTTTCAGTGTGGTCTGGAGCCGCTTAACGAGAGCGGTGGACAATTTCCCAAGAGGCTTGGAAGGACAAACACCTCCTCTTTTACTGAGGACAAATGTTTCTGGAGGGGGCTGTGTTCGTCTGTGCTCGCTGTAAACACGCGGGTGTCAGGAACCAATGTCACATGCGACTGGTGGGGGACTTCCGGCATTGAGGGCCAAGTAAGCAACCACAGAGGCAGTCTGTGGAAATAAGCAAACAGCTGAACTCAAGACACACAATCTTGCACACTTGCATGTACAGAACATGGTTACACACATGGACACATATACATTTTGCTGTCAGCCAAATCACCCAAACTGTACTAAGTTGAACTACAGAAATTAGACTTTCTTGGATTTGAAGTCATCTTTTGCTGATGATTACATTATTACTGAGCGTACAAGTGTCTGAAGTAAAGCCAATTTCATATCCTGAACTGGAAAACTGGGAATAGCCATCTGTCTATCTAAATTAGGACACCAACATTTTTAACCCAAGATGAATGGTAAATACAGAGAATTTCATATCAGTCATAATAAATTGTATGCACTGACAGAGCAGTGTATAGAAAGATGATTTGCCAAATGTGCCACGCTAAGCTATTTGGCAAGAGGCCAATGCCACCAGCAAGCAGGATAACAGTGATGGCTAGATTATAGAAATATATATACATGTTTTCTTCAAGATATCACAGTCCTCTCTTTCATTAAGGTCTGGCCTCAGATATGACCTGTCAAAATTATGTAGATAATTTGCTACTGACCAACAGATTTTTTTTTAAAGCTCCTTGAGCTACTTTTCAAATTCAAGTGTAAATGCTGGCTCCCCAACGAAGGACTATTGCTGCCTGAGTGGCTGCATGTTTGAACCCCTTTGTTACAGGAGAAAAAGAAATGGAGAAACATTTTGAAGTTGGCTGACAGATTCCATTGGTCCTGAGGCTGTTTGACGTGCCGCATCCCCGCAAATTAAGGTTAAGGCAAGGTAGATGAAATCTATCAGAGCTTGACTCTGTCTCATCAGATGGAACAAGCAGCTTCAGGGCATCCCTTGTCTCGGGCTTGTCATTACACACGTATGTGTGTGCGCAGCCACACACTCATCCACATATGTGCACAGACACGTGCACGCATACTGATACACACTGTGCATGTGGATTTTTTTTTATGCGTTTGCTTTTGTTCTCACTCTGTCAACAGATATCTTTGATGTAATGTATGTTATTTAGAAGTTTTAAAAAAAACAAAGTACAGGGATATGCTCAAATATAGGGATATGCGCAAAAGACACAATATTAATCAAAGTCCACGGACTGCACAGTAGGACAAATGCCAAAATACAGTACAACTGGGAAAAACAATGTGGAAAATGTATTGTAAAGACAAAAAAGGGAAAAATGATACATGTATTGACAATGACTTGTCATTTCACCTCCCTCTATTCATAAATGAGCAGGCAGTAATGCAGTGTGCTCTTCTGTCTTTGTGCAAAGCAGCTGGACAAGCCCCAGAGGAGGCGTCCAACCCCTCAAACAAGATATATAGACCTTTATACACTGTGGTGGACCCCCACTTCAACCTCATGTAATGCAAAGAATACATCTACCACCCATACCTGATACACCATATACCTTCACAGATAAGCCACAAATACAACTTTGAATAAAGTGAATAATTTATAATGCATTAGATTATATACTAATACAATGTCATAACAAAAAATAACCAGCTTTCCAAAACAAAAATGTTTTTTCTTGAGCACTGGAAAACTGTGTGCTAGCCTGATGTAAACTATCTGTTTAAGCTTAGCTCAGGGGCCTTTCATCTTGACTGGTTAGGTAGCGTGTACAGACCACTCCTACAACTGTGCATGATGACAGAATGAGGACGGGAGTGGAATAAAGGTTTACACTGCTGCAATTACATAATTCTGTTAGTGAATGAGGAGCTGCGTATTTGAACATTGTGAGAGTCGACTGATAAAAGCTGAAATCTGTTGGTGTCTTGGGTAAACAATAGTTTGTAGGTGGTGTAACGGTGCTTCAGACAGAGAAATTGCACAACTGTTGTTAAACAGATTGTACTATTTGTAAATGCAAAACATATTTAAATTTCACAAAATATTCACTGTGTCATCTGTGTACTAATAAATCTTAAATTAATCCTTAAATATACATTGTTAAATTTGTCAAAGCCTATTTCAAGGAAAAAGAGTAAATATGGTGCAGACTACACATTTTTCACGACATATCTATATATTTTTTTAGAACACACATTCAAATATTTGCCACATAGTTCCATCAGAAAAACTTTATCTGGTTTAACCTACTTATACATGTATGGATGCTAAGAACAATATATCGACGCTTCGGTCCTACTTCATGCATGTATAAATAAGCATCTGCTTCACAGTGTAAGCTATGAACATACCAAGTGATGGTCCATCATCATCAGTATCTATTAAAGTTACATCTTATTCTAAAGCAAAAAGTTTATTTTATTGGTAATATTACTGTTTTTGTTATCTAATCTAATATTTGTGAGACAAATTGATAATACGATTGTGTTGCCAAAGCAATCAGTGTTATTCTCAGGCAGTGTCCTCTCAGTACCATGTTTGCATTTGCAAGCAAAGTCATGTCTTTTGTTGGCAATGTAAACTTCATTAAGTTTTACAGAATCAGGAAAGCAGAATAGTAAGTCTAACAAAAGGCATTCGCCGAGAATGTATGCATCCCATTTGACTGTCTTTTGTTTAAGTGAGCAAATTAAATATCAGGGCTAAGACAGGAGCAGCACAGTCAGTTAATTATGTCTAATAAATCTTGGTCCAAATTGCCCTCCAGGGGTGGAAACGGCTGCCGGGGGATGGAGGAACCGAAGTGGCACTTTGGTATTTGTTATTCTACCTTCAACAGATTACGCACGCTGACTTGTCATCCTTCATCCAGTTGGGCAAGTGAAGTAAAGGGAGAACGTCAACACGCCGTTGGTCACTGCTTCTGTTTACCTCACTATAGCCTGCGGGGAACACGCGCTAATCAGCATCCAGCAAAATGCTCTGTAATTGGCTGTGTTTACTCTGTTTTAGCATGATTTCATGCCTGATTGGATTGTCGTATCCCATTTGAGGAAAAGGGTCTCCCACTTATTGTGTATGAGATTGTGTGTACATGGGTTAGTATGCATATTTCGGGCCTTGTGCCATAGACAGTGTCAGATGTGCGAATTAAAAAAAAAGAGGGGTTTTTTGTAATATATATAAGATTTTTAACAATCAAATCTTAATAGAGAATACTGAGTTTGGATTTTCATTTTCTTTCACTCAAATTCACACTATTTTTACCCTTACCATCACCTCAGTTCAACTCAGTGCAAATATGCCACTCCGACCACACTGTATCTGAGATGTAAAGAAGGAATATCCTGACATAAGTATGGTGGGGTTTAGGCACATATATGCAGATCATGTGGGCTCCGAGGTCTGTCCCCTACAGTAAGCTTCCATAACACTGAGCTCTATGTGCCTCTGTGTGCAAAATGAAACTTGATAAATGCTCACCACAGTGTTCGGGTTTGGAGTTAAAGTTCTGTTGTGAAATGGGTACAGTATGTACTGTATCCTGCTACTGCATGTTTATGTTGGAAAAAGGCAGTTCAGTGGATCCAGCTAAAGAAAACTTTAAGTTAATCTTTCAGTCAGACTCTCCCAGCTTTTGCATATTCATAAAAACTATTCTTCACTGCTGACAATAAACTTTGTTCTGCAATAAAATTCAGAGTGCGCTAATCAAAAGACGAGAAAACATTTCTGTCACATCTCTGGAGAGTTTCAAAGATATTAGTTCAAAAATGATTCTTAATGTTTTTACTCCCTTACACCCTGTTTTTAGCCAAAACTAGAAACTGATATGTGTCTTTGAGGTATTTTTTAGTCTTGGTTATACTGCATTTGAGAGACATCTGAGTGAAAACAACTTGAACCGCACCTTTCCAGAGGCTGTCCATGTTTGAACTGGGAACTATAAAGTGGGGGTAGGTTGGGGTATAACTCAGATGGGATTTTGCCATGAGGTAAACTGGCAACAAACCAACGATGAGGAGATGTCATAGATATGATTTAGAGGTTGGTTTTAGGGGTGCAGTTAGCAACCTAGACAAATTCGTACAGATCTTGAGAGGGACATAACTGCAGTGATTCTGAACAAGAGAACTCAAAATCAGATCAATGAGTAACTTGAGGCCTACAGGATGGACAAAAATAGACTCTGTTGTGAAAGCTGCTACTAGGTTTGGTGGTGGCTGTACCAGATTGTTTGTATTTATTGTATTTATATATAGTTAGCCCATCTGTACTTTAAAATTACTTCACTGACTGACTGATTAGCTTGTGCATTCAAAAATATACAGAAATTATTAAAGCACTGCAATGAAAGTAAGACCAGGGAAAAAAAGTTTGACAATAAAACAATAACTGCACATTTATGCAGCTGAGACTCTTAAGTAATTAAATAAAATGTGAAGCGGGCAATGGAGAGGATTGTTAGACTAGACCATGGAGAGTATTTACACTCATTACTGAAATTAACCTCATCCAAATATCTCTCTGGGTCTGCTGCATGGCTGTGGGCAGTTAGATTGTTGCTTTAAAAGGGAATTATTTCCTTAACATTCCTTCTGTTGTTATTATTATTACTCACAACAATGAAACTGGCAAAGGTGATGCAGGGGTTGCAAACTTACCCACTTTTCCCAGTCATTAACTCCAGATGAGCTGATAGCTCGCTTTGATCGCAGAGCTATAACTAAAAAAAAATCTACAGTGCTGAGCAAAAGTCTTGAGTCACCCATAATTTCTTTGTATTTTGCTTCAAAGGAGCCAGACATTCCGGTAATTTTAAAAATGGTCTCAAACAATAGTTCTTCAGGCTTCTTCAGGCTCCAGTTTTTTCAGATTTGGTCCTTACAAAATCTGAGAATACTGGAAAAGTGGATGACAAAAGAAGATGTAGCAGGCCTAAAAACTTAAGCAGACAGCATCTGAAATCCATGTTCTTAAGAAACATGATAAAATCCAGCCAAGACCTAACACAGGAGAGATACATCTTGACCTTCAGTTGATCCATCTAAATCATCGAAGCCTCAATCAGAAATGGTTGCAGGAGAAGAGTGGCTGCCAAGAGCTCATTCTTAAGAGAGGAAAAACAGGAACCCCAGCTGGGGTATGCTAATTTACGCAAACAACTGGACTGAACATTACGGCAACGGGTCTTATGGAGTGATGAATCCAAATTTGAAATTTTTGCTCATATTTTCATCAGTATGTATGGAGGAGGGCAGGAGACGGGTACAACAGTGTTTGCAGCCATCAGTGGAAAAAAAAATGGTGGCGGCTCTGTCATGGTACTTCACCTTCCTCCCACGTGCAGTTAGTGAGGTTAGCTTAAGTGGTGATTCTAAATTGCCCATAGGTGTGAATGTGAGCAGTTTTCTGTCTCCCTGTGTTAGCCCTGTGACAGAACTGTGTACAGAATGGTGTACCCTGCCTTTCACCCTGTGGCATCTGGGATGGGCTCCAGCCCGACTGCAGGCCTGAAAAGGGTAGGTGGAAGAAGATGGATGGATGGATGGATGGATGGATGGATGGATGGATGGATGGATGGATGGATGGATGGATGGATGGATGGATGGATGGATGGATGGATGGGCAGGCTCTATCATTGTTTGCGAGTGCATTTCATCCAGTGGTGTTAGGGATCTTATGAATGCATAAAAGTCCACCATAGAGTACCATCAGGTAAGTATCTGATTGGCAGTAGCTTAATTTTTGAGCATGATGATGATCTCAAACACAGTAATGCAGTGAAAACATAGCTGGATAGAAAATTCAACTTTATTCATATAGGGCCAAATCACAACAAGCAGTTGTTTCAAGCTGCTGTAAAGTAAAAAAACATACAATAATTACAGAGAAAACCCAACAGTCAAAACAGATCCCTATGAGCACGCACTCGGCAAGAGTGAGAAGGAAAAACTTTAACAGGAAGAAACCTCTGACAGAACCAGGCTCAGGGAGGGGCAGCCATCTGCCGCAACTGGTTGAAGGTAAGGGGAGGGAGAGGACAAAACACATGCTGTGGAGCACACAATGAAAGTCATGGATTGGCCTCCCCAAAGCTGAACCTCAGCATGAAAGAAACAGTGTGGGATCATCTTGACATAGAACAGAACATAAAGGAGCCAAGAAACAAATAGAAATCATGATTGTTTTGTTTATAGGTGCCTTTCAAAACTCTCAAGATCACCCTACAGAAAACACAATAACTACAATAAAAACAATAAAATCAATAACTATTTCTATTAGAACTATTACTGAGGACTACAGATTGCTTTCCTAGGCTGCGTTGAAGAATAAATGTGATCATCATGTTGATTTTCCGGCTCGCTAGAATTCTTATTGTTTTATATACTGTATTTCTATTTCCACCAGCTTCTATAAATTACTGCACCCATTTTCCATTTTTCTACTAATATGTAAAAAAATGTGTGGTGACTCATGACTTTTGCACAGTACTGTATTCCTGTTACTGGTGGCAGTTGTTTGGCTTTTCTTATTTCTCAATACCATAGACCAGCTGCTCATCCAAACTACCTACCACTGACTGTTTAGGTACCTATCAAAAAGTTTAAAACATAAAAATTATCATTAGCTGAACGTTAACTCTCTAATTCTCTCACTAAATGGCTTGTCCTCTCAAAAAAATCAAACAGTCCTGACTAATCTAGCTGTATTATTTTCAGCTAGATGAGTTACTCATTGCAGTAATCTCTTGACTAAATGCTGCCATTTCTGTACAGACCCTGGCAGCAAACAACGAGTACAAAGTTGACTCTATGATACACCCTGAATAAATTTAAAAGAATACAAATACAAAGTGAAATGCACAACATAATAACACATAATAAATATAAAAAATTAAAACTATTAAACTTTAAAAATATAAACAGACAATGATACGGAAATGATACACCTTAAATTTCATTAAGTTATCCAGTCATAGTTGTCACATCACATCAATTTGATGAAATTTTGAAAATATCAACAATCAATAACTGAAATTTGAAAAATTCTTTACCTCAAATTTAGCAGAATTGCTGTGGGATTTTATATATATATATATATATATATATATATATATATATATATATATATATATAATAAATATTTAAAAATAAATATATTTTTATATTTTTTTATATATA
>VUQK01020932.1:11774-25405 GCA_015106715.1 Bujurquina vittata | reverse complement strand
TATATAAAATATATAAAAATTGTTGTGTGATTTTTTATATATATATATATATATATATATATATATATATATATATATATATAAATTAAATGGAGAATCAGCTGAAGGTTCAAGTATTCTCATTTATACCTATGACATAACACTTTAAGACTCATAGATTTGTTGGTGGTTTTGTATTTGCATGGGGCTAAGAGGCTAACTGAAGTGAGTTGCAGACTGTAGAAACAATCCGAAACATTTGTTTAAGCCCTCTTTCTCACTCACACATGACTGTCAAAGTAAACATTTAAAGCAGCCAGATAGCAGCATTAGATGATGTACAGTGTAACGATATCACGACAGCATGATAACAGACGTTACTGTTTACATGTCGGGACGATGCAGAAACATTTAGGAATGATGTCAATGTTGTCCAGAGGGCCAAATGTGTAAAACATCAAATGAGCAGACTCATGCACACAGAGAACTTTCAATTAATCAGATCACTTTTAACTTTTGTGTCATGGCATTAGAGTAGTGTCCTGGATCTGGTAGTTAACCCAACACTGTCCAAGCTTTGCTGGCATGGGTGGGAAAACACTAAGCCACAATGACCAGGCTTGTCAAACATGTCCTCCAAACATGTCATTCCGAATCCCCTTCAAGAGCTGTGCTGGGCCGTGCTACCCAGGGCCCTGTTAACACTCCAAACATTCAGAGTCACAGACCCGTGTCCCCAGCCGTGCTCTTTAAACAGTTGTTAAAACTTACAGTTTTGCAATGTCAACAGCCTGAGAACGACCCTTCTGGGGCTGCTACTGCGCTATACGTACAGTGGAACCCCAATGCAGGGGAGAAAGAGAGGGAAAGGGAGAAAGTGCGAGAGGAAAGCAAAGGAGGGATAAAAAAAAACTTCATGCAGTGGCTTTGGTGGCCCCTGCTCTCCTCCTCCTGTCTGCTTCATGAAGGATCTGATTGAGGGACAGACCAACCCAACTCAGAGTCATTCAACCAAAATGCTCCTACGCCCCTGACCTGCTGTCTAAACCCCCTAAATTAGGCTACTGAGACCCTAGGAGCAAGGCTTAAATTACCAGAACCTGTGAAACCTTGGCAGGCCTCATCACCCTGAATGGAAATGCTGTGCAAATAAAAGCAGACTGGCCTGTCTTCGCTCTCTCTCTCTCTGCCCACAGATGGATGGTGAAAGGCAACATGAGCCTCCATAGCAGAGACTGGAGGAATAGTTAGCGGGTTTCCCTTCTGGACCCTATAGATCCCAGAGTCTATGTTAGTATACCCCATGGAAAGTCTAGCCTGTCTGAGGAGTCTCCACTGTTTGCCAATAAAAGCTCATTCAGAAAGAACAAAAGGAAGTGACTGAATGAGAAAACGGTGAGAATGATGATATATGTGGAATCAAAGCGAAAATTTGTCAGCCTACCACTTCAAGGGTGCAATTTGATTACAATTTAAGTGACATTCCAAGGTTGCACTGGGTAGGGCCCTCCTCAGATCCTACTCTAATGTCATCCAGAGGTAAGGGATAGCATAGAAAACTTCCCCTTTTTATGGGAATGTTGGTGGCAACTAGACATGTGGTAAGCCACCCAACCAAATCATTTTACACTTACACTGTGATGCTATTCCATTGCATCACGAGAACTAACGTAAACGCAGACATCCAAAGACACACAAGCATTTCTGCACACGTCTGCACATGCTCAGCTGGCTATTATCTGTCATACATAACAAGGTTAGAAGAGCCTGCAGACAAACGGATACTGAGCAGGTGAGCTCACTAAACAGTGTATGTGCCTGTGAATGTTTTTAAGCACTGGCCATGTATATGGAAACTGAAGCACAGGGTGATGGCAGGGGGTAGATTAGCACATACCCCACAGTGTGATCAAAAGGAAAATAAAGATATACTGTGGACGTAATAGAGCTGACTCAAAATTGCCCCTACTGGACAACAAGAAATGGCCACCACTTAGATTTATGAAACCCAGGACTTTCTGCAACTCTTTTCTCTCTTATTATTTTTTTTTTCATACTGAATGTGATGAAGTAGAAATGTAATTCATTTGTGGATGTGTGAAGACAAGCTTCCTCCCTTTTCCTAACGTAAGGTGTCGGAAATAAGAGAAATGATTATGGAAGGAGAAGGGAAAGGAAACTTAATGGGAGGAAATCGTTTAGACTTTTCAGTCATTTTAATGTCCTCATGTCTGTTTCAAATCATCCTTGAAGGTAGAGACACACTAGGCTATGGTAAGACAGGGTTTTATTGGAAGCCTGTTCAACACACAAGTTCCGGTGTTGTGTATAACAAAATCTGAACAAAATATTCTTAGAAATCTGCAGATCTCACAGGAAATGCAGGAGACTGAGTGCAGTGTGGAGAGTGGAGTTATACACAGCTGTAGGGATGCCCTCCAAACCACTGTAAAAGAAATTGTTCTTCAACAAAAAAAAACAAACAAACACACACACACACACATACTCCACTGCTTTATTAAACAATGCACTGTAAATGCATATAATGTGGAATCATTACATTAGCCTTCAAAAAAAGCCCTCCAACCTTTCTTTTGCACATTAAGACACCCTGGAGTCAAATCTTCAGCTGCTGCCTCTGCATGTTCACCCTGCCTGAGGCCCTGTGTCTTCTAAAGACCTGTTTGTTCACAAGTGGAGCACAGCAGGTGTTTGAGCAAAGTGCAAGGTGGAATTGTGAATCCCACTGCTGCTGCAAGACTCATTTATTGAAATGTTCTCAATTTCTCGACAAAATACGCTACGCTTTCAGGCTAGAATGTACAACTTCCCATCAAACATCTGTAAAAGATGCCAGTGGTGGAAAGGCACATCTTAAGGGGAATGCAATTCTCAATAGAAAATATTATTGTAGTCTGTTCTAAAGCAGATTATTCAGCTGCAGACCTTCATTTTACTTGTCGATAATGCGCTCATAACTGGAAGGCATTGTGCATTTACACTACGTCTGCTCCTTCGTCCCTGCTGCTTCAGGACAACCTTTGCCAATAATAAAGTGGAAGCCAATCAAATCAAATAGACCAGTGGATCTTTACCGAGTAATTGGGGATCCGTGTAATCGTTAACCTTGGCTCAGTGTAGGAAGTTAATGAATCAAATCAATACCTCTCTCTACTGATCCATAATTATTTGAAAAGAGATGAAAAATTAAACAGGCCGAGCCTATGAGGTTATCATGCCACGCAATTAGTCCGCCGTAGGGAGATCATGTTACCTAGATACCATTGGGGAAGTATAATTTCTCTTACAGATGGAGTTTTTTAAATGAAGAGTGCAATTACCTAAATAGGTCAGCCAAAGACACACTGCTGCTGTTGCCGCCGCTGCAGCAGCAGCAGCATGCTGTTTCTCAACATACCTGAGAGAAAGCTCATGGAGGAAGAAAAAAAAAAAGCCAGAGAGAGCACTGTCTGCAACTGTTGCTGCTACCTTCACTATCCTCCTCTTCATCTTCCTTTTTGTTGTTTCTTACTCTCCTCCTGAGGCTCCCTGGATGGCACATCTTGTGTTTTTCCTAATTAAATAGTGCATACATTTAAGTCTTTGTTAAGCAGAAAATTAAACTTTCCTCCGAATGTTTTCTCCAAATCAAGCATGGGTGATTTGTCATGAAAACAACATGTGCACTGAGTGAAAATGTGCTGTCTGCGTCAAATCAGCAAGAGTGTTTCTTTGTGCTGTCCTGGCATCTACTGCGATACATTGTGTTGATTGTATCGTTATTTATGTATTGGATTTTTTTTTGCCATAATTGCAATAATAGCTTATACCGCAGTTTTATAACCACACACCAGTAATGCTTGACTTTTTATTTATTTTTTTCTGAATGCAATGGATAGAGTTTATTTTTTTTGGACAATATATATTTGGTTCATTGAAGTTTGAAAATTACCTGGCAAAACAGACAAATTATACATATGGGAAGGAGCACAATATTAACCCTGATATTTTCTAGGAAGCCACTCCGCTGTATGATATCCTGAGATTCACTTAGACGCTCGTTAGAAATAAGTAAGGGCATTACAGTGCCGGTGCGTTGTGAAACCGCCATAACCACTTCTATTTTATGTTTATATTTTGCTATGCAGTTGCAATTAGGGAAAACATATAGTATGCACTGAGCTCAGCAGGGCACTAATACTGAAAAGCAGGTAACCGAGAGTGGGTACTCCTGTAGACTTAGCCTTATAGTCTGAGCTGAAACACAGACTGTAAGGTAAGGTAGCTGTAATGAAAATCGTGTGGCGCATAAAGAAAGCGAATTAGAGAACAGCCGTGAAAGGGTTCCACCTATAAATACGTTTTTTTGTTACATCTGATCCAAAACCAACCCTGCAAAAGTAGGTGCTAATCTCTGCATGCACGATATGATTGAAAGCAAAAACTTGGCACATGCTTCCTCTCCTCAACACGGAACGAGTGACCTTGTGAACTGCCAAATGGTGCCTGTTTCAGGTTCTTAATGTGGCAGGTGCCTTGATCACGATTCAACCAATTTGTCAACAAGCGCTGCTTTCCTGAAACTTGGCAGAGACTGCACCGCAGATTCCAAGTTGAAACTTGGACGATCACATTCCAAAGCTGGAGGAGTTTTATTTGTCTGTGATATACACCCCTTTGTTGTCGTGCTTGAACTGCACTTTAAAAAAGCACACTTCACCATCGCGGAGGGGAAACATCAGATAATGCTTCAGGTATCCCGACAGACAGTAATTTGATCCAGAGTGATAAGATCTGCAAATGACAGGGACGGCGTATTCATCCTGTCTTTTTTGATGGACAGGCTCTGCCCAACCCTCCTACACACTGACACATAGGAAATATGTTTCAGGGAATGACACTAGCATACCCTCTTACACTTAATCATTGTCAATCACTCTGCGCACTTGGCTCATTGGGTAATAGGAACAGATCCAACATCACATCCCCTCCAATCTGTTTGGCTCTCGCACGGGAGGTGCATGCTGTTTTCATGCCTGTGTGGGATGGCTTCAAGCTGTTTTCTTATCAAAAGGCCCATTCAGACATTCTCTTTGAGAGGCATCGCAAACCTCAGATCTCACAGCCTCCGTTCAACCACATGTCTTCATTTAAGAGGCCAGAATCAGATTTGCTGCCACGAAGAGCTGTCACTGTTAAAGAATGGGATGTGATTTATCATTCTAAACCACACACAGAAAAGATAACCAGAGCACTAGCATTTGTACGCATATGTGCACGCGCGCGCACACGCACACACACACACACACACACACACACACACACACACACACGCAGGCATTCAACTCCCCACCCCTTCACCCTTACACCTCACATAAATACCTAAAAAACAGATCAACACATGCTCTCAAGCTCACTCATCCCGTGGCTCAATCACTCCTATATGTTTTCACACAAAACCACAATTTCACACAGACGCTTTTTTGCCCCACACTCTTTTGCAGTGACGAGTTGGATCACATGCTTTTTACAAACTGCAACTACATCACCTTCCACCCAGGGATCCTGTCTAAACGTTCTCTTTTAAACCTCCACTAACAGTCTCATCATTGATTTTATGTCTGTGTTTTTTTGTTTTTTTTCTTCCTCGGGTTGTAAGCAAGCAAACACAGCTGAACCCTAACACCCCGTGTCCCACTGTGTCTCCCTCAGGGTGTTCTCATCACAAAACAGCTACACAACAACTCAGAGTGAAACACCCTCAGCAACACAGGCCACAGAAAGGCAAAGGTGACAGGAGCAGGTTTTTTCACCATTTCAAACGTACAGAGCCATCAAATAAACTTCTTGCTCTCTCAACATTGGGAGGTTGAGCATAGTTACTTCTCCAAAGAAGTAGTTTCTCTTAACTCTATCCATTTCTCACTTTTTACCCTCCCATTTCTCTTTCTCTCACAATTTCTCTCTTGTGCTCTCCAGTTGCTGCTTATTATTTCTTTGTGGAAGAGTATGTGATTGCCAAGATTGCTTGGTGGCTGTCTCGTCTGAAGTTGCCTGTTTCAACGCAAAGGCAGAAAAGACTCAGATTCTCCACTTTAGATCTCGCAACCTCTTTCTTCTTCTTGCCCTTTTGTGCTCTCTCTCTCTCTCGCTCTCTCTCTGGTGCTTTTTTGTCAACCGTCTCAGCGTATAGTGGTTTCAGTGGGGTAAATAATCATCATAAGGTGTGTTGGGGGGGATGGCGGGGTGTAGCGAGGAGACTAAACTTGCCAAAGACTGCAAGTGTAAAGCTCGTCTGCTCTCCTGTCCCTGTTAGCTCAGCCATTTTTGAGCGGTCAGGCTGTCTTGCCACAATCACACGCTGGCGCCACAATTGCCTAGCCCCAACTGCAACCCTTTCACTGTGTAATGAATACATCCAGAAATAAACTAACCACTCATGCCCCGCTGCTTGCCCCCTGTGCGCATATGTACAGAAGAAAGACTAGAGCAATATTTGTGTTGTGCCGAGGATAGTGGTAAGCTCACCTGGCGCTGGGACGTCGTGTGGCAACGGTGTGGTTATGGTTCAACACAGAACCAGTCAGTGAGAGAGAAGCGACCACTGACTAGTGTCATCTTCTGGTGCGATTTCACAGACCCGAGGTCTAGGGACTGTTACAGAGAAATGAAAATGACCGGAGAAGAAAGCTCCGCTTTAAAGAGGTGTTAATGACCACGTCAAAGATGTTGATGTATAATTGGCACGCGCATGCCAAAAGGTGCATGCAAAATGTACGTGCCAGAGCTTATAGGGAACATGTTGCTGTTCAAGCAGTACAGTGTATGAAAATGTTTGTTGTTTTTTGGGTTTTTTTTTTTGTGTGTTATTCAATTTTTTCTGCATGTCTGTTTAAATGCCACAAGAGATAAATATACCTGCACCAAACTCACTGGCTTGTGTCTTGATTGTGCATGAGGAGGTCGGATCAGAGCAGTAATTTTCCACCTCTACACTCAGCTTTCTTGAGTGTACTTTAAAGGGTGTTTCTATGAAGCGCTGCATGGTTTTATGTGTGTTTGCGGGTGTCCGTTGTATGTCTTCTAAGCTTGCACAGATTTTGTTTGTCGACATTTGGGGGGGGGGCTGTTAGTCTGTCCTTTGCATTGCTGTGTCTTCTGCCATACTTGCTCAGCCGTAGCTGCGCTACTTCATTTAAGTCTTGTTTGATTTGTTTATTTTCATCTCATCTCTCTAAGCAAATAAAAAAAGAACACCTATGAAATCAGATACCACAACATTTATTTTGCATTTCCATCTGTAATAAATGAAACCAATTAAGCCTTACTTTTAAATTAGGGAGGAGGCAATCCTAATTTTCTCCTTAAGTGCTGTTTCCACGGCAATCAGAGGTCTCTGCAGGGGGTCGGGAATGGAGGCGTTGGGTGGGAGCGTACACAGCAGGGACAAACTGACTGAGTGCAAGAGCCTACTGCACTCGCAGCTGAATCTTCTGCTGGCATGCACTTTCTCTTTCACATACACACGCATATGTCAGCGCGCACACACATACACACCCAGAAATTCATGCAGAAACAGTCAACATCAGACAAACATTTGCACATATTCGCTCCCTTCATTCAGCCTTATCTACAGGCTTTATGTGAAACTGAAGGTTATAAAAGTGTCCGTCTTTATCTTATTGTTGTCACTTGAAGAGATGATGGTTCAGTGATTCACACAGTGATCCTCATAGTCTTTCTAATATGTATGTGTGACGCTGAGACATCCTCTTATGTGTCGGCCTGTTCTTTTTTATTTTCCTATGAATTAATTTGTCCCCGGGCAAATGTGGATATGACAGCTTCCTCAATCTGTTAGCAGAAGTATTTATGGTTCCAGTCAGAGTATTAGGAAACTTGGCCCTGTGTCATTGTTTCTTGTCATGTCTGGCTGGATTCTCCCTTTTCCTCTTACTGTATGAGTATGAACTGTGATTTTTAAACAGACAAATTTTATTTAACCACACATCAAAATAAATTGCTGTTCGTTTTTCAGATGTATCGAATTACTGGAGAAAATCTGCTTTACCTGAGATGAAGAAGGCTAAAGCTGTAATCAAGAGTAGGGGCGGGGGGGGGGGGCAACTTTAAATGTCTGCATATTGAAATAAGCACCAAGCGACATCAGACAGTTTCATTTTGCACAACGACTTCAAAATTAATAAACAAACTAACTGAATAAATAGAAGCTGTGCTGAAATGTTGACCATGTAAACAGACATACAAGCTGGCTGGCCAGTTGTGAGTATTTATAGCGTCAGTTTGGCAGCTCTTACAGGAAGCTCAGCTTTTGAAAGGGTTCTGTAGTTTGGAACAACACGGATATGTATTTATGCATTTTTCTATTTAGTGTTACTTAAAAACTAAAGGCTAAAATCTGAGTCCTTTTTTTTAAAAGCTTTATTATTTCAACATAATAAACAGCTGGATTTATTGGTGTGCACTGAAGAGCATTTTGTTTAAATGACAGGATTGTCAAGGATAAATTAGCAAAGTTTTTTTTTTATTTTGAGGGGAGTTAAATAAAAATGGGATCTATGCTGCAACTTTTGCCACATTTGACATATATTTAAAACAGCAGAATGCTAATTAATCATTATAATATTGGCATAGATTCAGTCTGTATTTCGCTTTGGACCTATTGTCAGTGTATCTTAAAATGAATACCACGCTGCTAATGACCAATCAATGACCAAATTTAAGAGTAGAAAACATAGAAAATGTAGCTTATACTCAGGCGGTATTACACGTTGTGGCCTGTCATTTCAAGCTTCAAAAATCACCGGTAAAGACGGCCAAGCTTTTTAAATAGAAGACTCCGATTCCAACTTTACTTTGGCACCTCAACAGAACTTTTCCTGTAAACAATTAAAACTTTCCTCTTGAACATGACTGTGATACCTACAATTCCTCTAGTCTGGCAAGCATTTGGCTCTTTGGTGACAAAAGATGGAAGGGAAGGGAAAAAAAATCTGGCATTCAATCTATCACACCAGATTTGACATAGCTGTCTTATAGTTTGAGAAAGTGGCTCAGACACAACAGTTGCTACTCAAACAGAAGTATTCCACAGGCATGAGGATAGAGAAGTGGAGGAAAGGAAGAGAGAGCGGCACGGAGAAAGAGAGGGATGAAAAGAAAAAGGAAAACGCGCAGGCCTTCCCTCGGAACGGTATTCATAGAGTCTGGCTGTTTCAGGTTCATCTCTCATTACTCCTGGGTGCTCTCTCAAGCTTAGCAGAAATGGATTACGCGACACAAAGAAAGGAATAATCATCCCATTCTCCTCCTCCTTCTCTGATAAACACACACGGGCACACGCGGACACTTCCACACTTACATGCGTGCACTCATAAACATACGAACACTCCCTTCCAGTTTGTTGTTTTGCCATACACACTGACATACACGCACTGAGGGGAGCTTTGTGTGGCTGTGAGTCGCTCAGTGTGGTGCTCGTTCACTGACTGCATGCCAAGGGACTCGTCAATTATCTCCCCAAACGCACCCAGTCCTCAGGGGGAAAAGGCAGTGAGGGAAACGTCCCTGTTTTTGAGGGAACCTGGAGTTTGCAACATTCAGTTGAGTGACAATACATTCACGCTCTAATTCTAGGCTAGCAAATATAATGTTTTCCTCTATCTCTCCCTCCCTCCCTCCCTCTCTCTATCTCTTTTTCTTTTTTCTTTTGTCTCACTCTTTTCTGCTCTCCTTGTTCTTCTTATCATTCCAACTTTGAGAAGTTGGAGCTCCTAAAGGCTTTAGTCAGTGTGTGTTCTGGGTGGTTTTGAGTGGATTTTGAGTGTCTGTTTATGCTTGTTTGCTTGCTTGCGTGTGTGTGTGTGTGTGTATGTTTGAGTGTATGTGTTTTGCATTAAAGAGTGTATACTCGCAGTTTGATCTTTTTTATCTAATGTAGGCAAGGCAGGTACTCCCTAAAGATTTTTTTCCCTAAGCAAATTTAAGAAATGTCTGGAAAAAAAAGAAACAAACAAAAGAAAAAAAAATAACAATGTTGTTATATGTTATCATATTCATATAATTAATTGTGCAATGATTAGCATTTTCTCCTCTTAAGCATGAAACATAGAAAAGCTTTAGCCCTTTGTGTTAATATAAATCACACCAAGCCTTTCATGAATTCAAAGTTTGAACTGACTATACTGTCAATAGAAATGTTTTGATGACTTTTTGACTGACTATACACAATATTTTTAAAAGATGGTGCTCATATGTTTACAATTTTTCAAGCCTTGAAGCCTTGAGTCTAACATATAATTGCTATGTGTTCTGACAGTCAGTAAGCAGACTGTCTTAGTGGAAATGGCTTTAAAAAAAAAAATGAAAAAAATGAAAAAGAAGAAGAAGAAGTCCATGTCCGTGTTTGTCTTGCTGGGGTGACTCACTATATCTGTGAATGCTGGGCTGTAAGGCTACTTCTACCTGGTTAAATTAAAGAGAATATGAATAATAGATGGAGAGAATGACACTTCCGTCGCCAGGGGTAATGAAAGACCGACTCCTGGCTCTCTCTTGTCATTCCTCTGACTCACCGAGAGCGCTAATAAAGATGACACTTGACAGCTAACGAGACCCATCACGGTTGGGGACATGCACACATACACATAGAAAGACAGAGAGTGAGGGACTGAAAGAAACTATAAGAAAACAAATGAACGGCAAGTGTCGACAGGGCATCTAACCTTGAACTGGCCAAACACCTTGGTGTATTGTCAGGGTCCAACTTAAGCGTTACCCTTTTCTTTTAGTGAGTCAGCATCTGACCATCACTCAGGGACTTGAATGCAGAGACAGACACGCAGAAAGAGAGAGGCACCCACACACAGAAAGACGGAGACAGAGAGATAGAAGGAACTTTGTTTTTATGTGTGTATATATACATATACATATACATATATATATATATATTTATGAAATACATATCATAGGAAAAGACAGCAAATGAGATTTTAATTCTGTCCATAAAGGCCCAGTGGTGTGTTGGAATCGGAAAGGTTGGGAGCTTCACCTCCAGCCTCCACCGCACATTGCCCAAAGAGTGGGTGTGCCATTGTTTACCGTCCGCGGTGTGGGTAAACAATAAACAATGAAAAGACTGAGGAGTTGCCAGCTCCTCACCCTAATGTTGCCAATTTGGGACCTCAAACACGCCCCCATGCTCCTCACAGCCCCTACTCACCACCCACTCCCTCTATCCCCTTCTCTACCTCTGTTACCTCCCTCATTCAGATTCATTCGCAGCCCCAGAAGCCCCAGAAACCCCAGAGGGGCGGTCGCCCAGCCTGCCCACGCTGCCCTCCAAGAAACCACGAGAGGGTGTGGTTCCGCCTGGAACAGGGAAGCCATTTATTTTGGGCGCATCTCTGCTGACTGACTCATGTGTTGACTGGAAAGTTGGCTGCATGCTCCATGGGCCGAGGCTCCACCAGCCCTGTGGGCTATCAGTCCTTGACCTGCCCTCCCTTCTTTTGGGCCCCCCTGCACCTCAGCTTACCACAAGTTCAAATGCACCAATAGTGACACACTCCCATCCTCCCACCCACTCTAACCAGCCCTCATCACCACTCTATTTTTGTCTTTTTGCTGGCTCTGCTACCTAGTCTCCTTCTAGTGGTCTGAAATTGAAGAACTGCCATTGTTTTACAGTACATTCATCTTTAGCTGTGGTGAGATTTTTTTTCTTTTTGACCTGATATTTTGAGTTAGTTTAATGATACAAATGCATCACATATCTTGTTATGGGACCTTCTTTTCTGAGATAGAGCAACAGATAAAATAGAGACACCACTAATACCATAAAGAAGCATAAACTGAAGTAATGGGATAACTTACAGTAGAAAACACCAAAATACCTGCCAGTGTTATACTTTTCATTATTATTCACTATTTTATCTTTCGCCTTAGGTATATAGGCTGTGAAACTGTAAGACTAACTGAGAAAACTTGGATTTCCTATATTCATACATAAAGTTCTAAATTGCACCAGATTTTTTTCATAGTTGGGGTATTTCATAAAGCATACAGTCAGTAAACAAGAGGATGATGGCCCAAATAAAATAAACAAATAAAGTGCCAAATAAATAAGGTGACAAGAGTTTTATTTTGTGCCTGGTAATAAAGATAAAGTTATAACTTAGATAACTTAGCTGTGGATCTGTTCTTTCCGTAATGTTAAATGCTATTATGTGAAGCAACTGTAATGAGGACATTTTTAAAAATACATTTTCTCACATCATATTGTACCAGTACTACTCCTACAGCCTGCAACTTTAGTATGCTGAATTAATGCATCACATCTTTTTTTTTCCTTTTTTTTTACCTGCTTTTTATTATGTAGTGGTCAAAGGAAGCTGTGATGTAAGATGCTTTTTATCTTCTCTGTTTCTCCCCAGGGTTCCTATATTGCTTTTGAGATATCTGTGGGTTCCATGCTATGGCGTGGCGTGCTGACATTCCCTCCACACCCACACTGGCAGCCAATGTGCCAATTAGTGGCCTTCTCCACAGGGGTGTATGGGAGGTGGAGAACATAGAACAACGAGAGACAGAGAAGAAACAGCAAGAGAGCGAGTGTGTATTTGAGTGTCAGTAGATGTGTGTGTGTGTGTCTGTGTGTGTTAGTGTGTAACAAGGCCTCAGACCTCAGACATTCCTTTCGCTATGACCTAGGGTACAATTAAAGGGATGTCCCTCCCCTGCCTCCCCTCCTCGGTGGACCACATCAACGGAAGTCCTGGCCCAGCTGGAGGCTCTAATGATGGGAGGGAGGCCAGGTCGCGACCCTGGTGTGCCACCTCAGCGCCACACCCTTCCTGTTTAGGTCCAGACAGGGTCTACACCAGGAAAAGAGGAAAGGACAGAGGGCAGGGGAGACAGGGAGTGGGAAAGAGTTTTGCATTTTTAAAGATTTGAAAAGTTAGTTCAGAGAGGCTGGAAAAAACACTAGTAGTTTTCCTCATGCTGACAGAGCCTGATTTTTACTTCAGTAGCGTTGTTGTACCTTTTGAGATGACTTTATGACTAGTCATAGCTTAAATAACTTACTGCATCTACTCTTTTTCCTGTTTCTTCCATTAAAACACCCTAAGTTTAGATAAATTGTGCACTTTGCAGACCAGCAGCAAAAACTGAGGTGAAAGGTACTGTAGATATGGGCTTTACAGCATGTGTGAGTATCTAGGTATTTGTTAGTATGCACAGAGTTGCATTAAGAGTATCATGGGACTGTGGTCCTCATCCCTGCTATCATCAGACAACCGAACTGATGGAAAGGTTTGGATAATGATATGTCTGTCTGTCTGTCATGCCTCTGGATTTGCTTGCTCCACTTGTGAGTGAGGAACAGCATGGGACATGAGGGGGTGGTAAAATGTGTGTGTGCGTGTGTGTGTGTGTGTGTGCGTGTGTGTGTGTGTGTGTGCCTGTGTGCTGTATCTGGCTTTGAATGTGGATGCTATACAAGCAGGATGGTCATGCATGCTTGTGTGTGTGTGTGTGTGTGTGTGTGTGTGTGTGTGTGTGCGTGTGCGTGTGCGTGTGTGTGTGTGTGTGTGTGTGTGTGTGTGAGGGGGGTCCACAGAGTTTATATG
>VUQK01020924.1:1616-11881 GCA_015106715.1 Bujurquina vittata | reverse complement strand
GGGAAATTTGGGGGTGGTGGGGGGTATCCATAGAGCAGAGAGATGAATCACACAGCTGAATGTTGAAGAAACATAGGACTGCAGAGTTAACAAGCTACTTCCAGTCGTTCCACCAAGAGAGCAGCACGCAGAGATCAAAGATGGTCATTGTTGCTGCCAAGGACATCTTATCAGAGCTATCTATTTTTTGGATCTTTTAATTGCACAAGTTTTCATGGGAGTGCTGAAACAACAAAAAGTTAACAGGCGCAATTAGGGAAATATAGAGGATGCGGCCATTTTGTCATTTGCTAACTTTGAAAAACTTTGCACAGTTCACGACTTTTATGCTTTTATGCTTCTTTTATTTCATTTTGTTTAATGTTGTTGTAAAAAGCACTGATGTAAAGTACTAATAACTGTGAGAGCAGCAGAACATATAGAGGACCTTAGTTTCTTGCTGCTGAGTTTGAACCTTTGCAGTTATGTTACAGGAAATATTTTGCTGTTTATAAAGTGGTCAGAACTGTGATGTCATGTATTATAAACCTCGAGTATTTAAAGTGGACCTATTATGCTCGGTTCTAGTGCCATGTTTTTTTTTATTCTTGGACTATTCTACAATAGCTTTTTATGATTCTCAGTTCAAAATTGTCCACATTTATCTGATATTGGGACTTAGTGCCGCATCTTTCCTCTGATTGGCTGCCGCTCTCAAATGAATGGTTTGACCAACAGGTGGGTGGGCAGTTGTGTGTTCACCGTGCATGAGATGTCTGCCGCCAGTGAGACCATACAAATTTTTTTTAAAAAAAAGTAAAAAGGCTAATTTTAAGTAAACAGTGACTGCATTTTTTTGTAATGAATTTCAGGCAAAGTGACCCACATGCAGACTCAAAAACAGGCAGGAGCCAGCTGACAGCAGACCTTTATTTCCATGCTGTGAAAAAATCCACAGAAGTCCACCAGAGAAAGCAAACTAAGTTCACTACAGACAAGGAGCCCATAATAAGGCAAACAGATGCTGGGAGAAAGGACAAAGGGAAACTGAGGCTATTTATACACGGCCGCACTGAGGGTAATCAGGGGAATGAGGAATCAGGTGGGGAATGAGGAACAGCTGAAGTAAATTAGGACAATCACAAGAGGCAGACACAACACAAACATGAGACACAAGAGACTTAACCCAGCAAAATAAAACAGGAAGTAAATAACTAAACACAGAAACTTGACACAAAGAAACACCGGGGGAGGCTGAGAAAGTAAACCAAAATAACGAGCAAACTCAGGAATTAAAGTCAAGCACCAAACTCCATAGAACTGACAAGAACTCAAAAACCACACACGGGGAAATAAACACAGGCTGTGAATAATAATAGAAACAGAGAAAAACACTTAAAAAAACCAAAAAGCAAAAACTAAAATCCAATGTCAAAACCCACAAAGCAAATGCTGCACTCAACATTTGTGGCATGCCCGGTTGCCTAGCAGTATGTATTGTTTATACATACACTGCTCACAAAAATGAAAGGAACATGTTTTACATGTACAGCATCAAGTCAGTTAAACTTCTTGGATGCTGATCTGGTCATTTAGTTGCAGGTGGTGGTGGTGGGGTTCTAATCAGTTTTAGCTGCTTTGGTTAATTTCATTAACACCAGTTGCACTAGAGGGGCAACAATGCGACAACTACCAAAACAGGAATGGTTTAACAGGTGGAGGCTACTGACATTTTTTTCCTCCTTGTCTTTTTCTGACTGCTTTTTCACTAGTTTTGCATTTTGCTAGGGTCAGTGTCACTGCTGGTAGCATGAGGTGATACCTGGACCCTACAGACAAGGTAGTCCAACTCCTCCAGGATGGCACATCATTATGTGTCACTGACAGAACGTTTGCTATGTCTCCCAGCAAAGTCTCAAGAGCATGGAGGAGATTCCAGGAGACAGGCACCCTGTGGCCACTGCCCCATGGAGCCCAACTGGCACTTGCCATCAAATGCCAGAATTGGCAAGTCCACAACTATGCTTTTTCACAGATGAGGACAAGTTCACTAAGAGTACATGCGACAGACATGAAAGGGTCTGGAGATGCCGTGGAGAACGCTATGCAATTATACTGTTGTACCGGTTTGGTGGTGGGTCAGTGATGGTCTGGAGAGGCATATGCACGGAGGGACACACGGACCTCTAGAAGCTTGGCAACAAAACCCTGACTGCCATTAGGTATCAGGATGAAATCCCTGGATCCATTGTCAGACCCTATGCTAGTGCAGTGGGTCCTGGGTTCCTCCTGGTGCACGACAATGCTGGGCCTCATGTGGCAAGAGTATGCAGGCAGTTCCTGGAGGATGAAGGAATTGATACCATTGACTCGGCTGACCTAAATCCAACAGAGCACCTCTGGAACATTATGTGGGGCCCACACTAATGACTAAGTAGCATTTTGAGTTGCTGCAATGAAATTTCAGGAAAGTGGAGCAAAGCCTGCCGCACCATTTTTTTCACTTTGATTTTCTAAGTGTCTTTGAATTCAGCCCTCTGGAGGTTGATAATTTTCATTTCCATCAAATGATGTGTCATCCTTTCCTTCCTAACACATTACCCATCCCATATCAGTATAGATATCCAGCATGATTTTTTCCCCATTGAGATCTGATATGTTCTCTAAGTGTTCCTTTAAAAAAAAAATTTCTGCAGTGTACACAAGCCAGCGCTAACTAGATATGATTGATAGATAAATATATAGGGGACTTTAACCAGATAAAAGATGAATAATTTCTGCAAGGCTGATTGGGTTGCAGATGTGATATTGAGCCGTGGCGGAGTGTGTAACTGGACACATCAAAAACCGGGTGGGTTGATGGCTGTGCAGCGCAGCAGTGGAACCAAAGAGTCCAAAGTGTGGAGTACTAATCCGAACAAATAAAGAGGGAATTCCGGAGCAGCCGAATCGGACATGTTTCTGATTGAGGTTACTGCACAAACAAACCCGAGTAAAACTGGACCATTTAAAAAACTTTGCCTTTCATTCAATATTCACTTGTTAATTAACAATGATACAAAAAAGACAGCCCGCTGCTACTAATGCCCTTACCCCTGATGAGTTCTGCACATGGGAATGTCTTTTAAGTACTCAACCACAGTCAATTACTGTTGACTTACAGCAAAAGACAAATCAATTCCTTCTCTTTACTGTGTGTTGTTGACTCCTGCTGAGGTAACACAATGGCTTTTTTTAGGGGCACACAACAGTTTAAGCGCTCTACTATTCTTATTTTCAGCCAGGACAATTTGCTGTGGCAGAGCACTCTGAGAATATCAACAGTCTGGGCCAAAACATTGGCTGCATACATCATAAGCTCCGAACTCAAGGAGCGATCTGAAGCCTCCCCAAAATGTGTCGCTTTTGAGTGACACCACCAATGGATTTAGCTTTTAGGCTGTTAGATGACACCTTCGCTTAGGATTGTGACACACTGAAAAGCGTTATATTTTCTTGTCAGTGTGGATATTAAAAAAAAGAAAAGGAAGTCATGATATTGAACTGATAGAAACAAGACATCTGCAAATTATACGCTGTTCATGGCTGCTGACAGACCGAGTGACGTATGTGACATATCCTCTTCCACCGATCTCCATAACAGTTTGCACCCTAACAGATACAGTGTCTTTATTTTGATCCAGCATGCATTACAGAAAGAAACTTAATAACCTGCATACATCTGCTTGTGAAAAAAATCAGATTAATCCTGTGCCTCCAGCGTAATTAAAAAAAAATTAATAATCTCTGTCACTAGGCTATCCAACAGTGTTGTGCTCACTTAATATTTATTTCCAAAAGGCTGAATGATCAGTCACATAGTCTGTTATAAGATTGATTTTGAGTGACAGTCAGGGTAGGTTAATAGCTCAAAGGTTGCTGGGTGTAAGTCACACACCATCGCTAGCAGGCAGAGCCATAGGGAGCAGCTTGTGTTGGTCGATGTCACTGGAGCACTTCCTTTGTCTTCCAGTGAACTGAATATTTTATAAGTTCAGAATAGAGAAGGTGAAGCTGTACTCAGGGCAACTGACCTGTCAGCTTACGCTATCATAAAAAATATTCTTCCTCTTGACCTTATTTTTCCATCTCAATAACTGGCCCAAACTAAAAAAACAAACAAACAAAAAAAAACCAACAACTTCTCGACACCGTGCACACATGTTACGCTTGATTGTGTGTTTGTTTATGTATAGATGAGACAGTTGTTGGTGTTGTGATCCTGCCAGACAAAAACTTGATTGTTTTATCCTCAGCAATCTATTGCTTCTGTTGTGAATTATTGAATTCATTTGATGTTGTCAAGTGCTTAATATAAAAGGATGGATTGATATAATAGACCACTGGCAGAGCTATTGGTGCGCTGGTTATTGGCACAGTGCTGCTGTGGTGGCCTTATCAAACAATCCACTTATGAAAGGCTCAGTAGAAATTGGAGCACTTACTCTAGAATTTAAAAAGAAATGGGTAATGCACTGAACATGTTGTGAATGTAAAACGTCCTGACCTTCTCTTGGATTTCAAGGTATAGCTTATATCTTATATTCATTGTGATATAATAACGAATATTTACGATTTCATGGAGCAACACCCACTGTTCACAAGCACTAAAGAACAGAGCAATTCAAATTTTGGAAAGAAAATGCGCTCACGTCATTGTAACAGGGACGTCACCAGAACCGGTGCTTTCCATACCTCGCAATACCAGAAGTTAAAAAATGTTCTTTTTGCTTGTTTGTTTTTTAGCACTGTAGTTACAGCAGGCAGCATTTGTATTGAGGCTGCAGTTCATCCAGAAACTGTCTATCAAAGCAGTCTATCAAAGGAAAAAAAAAAGGAAAACCTTAATGATGGAGACTGGTGTGGCAGATAGCTCCGTCTCGACTTGTTGATAAAAAAAAGTCAGCAAGAGTCGGGTAAGGAAGTGCCTTGCATTCAAGGCAAATGACCAAGGGGGGATAACTTATTCGCAAAAGGCAATATTCAAAAAAAGGCCGTCATGATTTTCAGGCAACTGGACCAAATGCTTGCTCTTTAGTGACGCACCTAAAATAACATCCAGATCTGTTCAAAGAAATCAAAGAGGGTGAGTTTGAATTCATGTTAACAAGCAGCCAAAATATTATCCTTGTTGTCCGGAGACAGCTGGCATTGCCTTATGAAATCAAAGGTTGGCTAATGTTATTTAAATGCTCGAGCTCACGTAAAGTAAATATCGGTCCGTGTCTTGTCATCAAATATGATGCTAAAATGTTGTCATGTCAGGGATTTAAAACAACCTTTTTAGGAGGCTGAGTACACGAGTGAATAATTTTTACTTTGGTATCACACTGGGTATTGAAATCTTGCAATCCTACTGGCACTGCTAAATTTCTGGCATCCCCACTTTACAGTCATCTATAAATGTATACAGAGTAAAGATCCATGGGTTCTCACTGACATAATGGTTGATTTCAGAGTTTAATTTCCGTGGCATAGATTCAAAACCGGAGCGGGGGTAAATAGCTTTCCTGGCTGTGTCTCAAATAAAAACGTCCTGCTAGCACCTTTGAATATAAAATTCAACACTGACGCTTTACAATTTGTTTTTGTGCATGTATTCTGCAGTGGTCTACATAACCCACACCCCAACTACCCATTCCACTTTCCAGTCCTTATGTGCATCTGAGCTAATCGGTTGCCTGTTCCAGCAACAAAACTACTGCACAGACACAAGAGTGATATTGATCTCCTTATCTAACTCACACATGTTGAAGTGTTTATTTACAGCAAGACATATTTAGCAACAATTTGTCCAAATTATATTTACTACATGAATGCAATTACAGCCGTCTAGCTCACTTGCAAATGGGCACAAGCCTTCGTCATCTCTAGTGTGGCTTACAACAGTGTTGCAGAAGCACAAAGTGCTAAGCACATTACCAGAAAAGGGATACTTCCAACTCCTACACAATGCTGCCTTTACAAAATAATCCCCCTCCTCTCTGCTAACTGGGCAGCATGCTTTCACCGAATACACAGGAGACAGAAGGGTGAAGCATCCATCCATAGTTGAAGCTGTTTATTCCTTTGCTTTCTGGCATGCGATGCACCTTGGGCATCCCTGGAGCCAATCACACTTGAGTCTCAAGCAAATATAACAAGATCGACACTGTATTTAATTGGGGGTAGCAATAGGTGGAACAGCACAATGTGTGTCCATGTCAACCCATGACAGTATACTTGAACCTGTATTAGCAGAGAGCCAGCCTCCCACACAGCCCACATCATTTTAGTTTAGTAGTGAAATTAGAGAAGAGGCACATCCAAACTCTCATTAAAATGTAACCCCTGGACTATTGCTGACAATCCCCACTAGATACAGTATGTCTATTTATGCAGTTATGATGACGGTTGTGGAAACACTGAAGAGATGGTTCCAAGTGGGTATGTGAGCATCTGAACCACATGAATCTATGTTTAGATTTTTTTATTGAGTCAAAACTGAGTAGGTTGCTCTTATGATGTGAGCTAACATTGGCTGCTAACACTGGCAGAGATTCAGCTTAGTTTTGGAATAAAGCACACTGTTAAAACGGTTGAACTCAAATTGACCAACTCAAACAGGGTTTCCAGTTGCCATTGATTTATCCTAGTCTTCAGTAAATATATCCCTGGGGTCACCTGTTACATAATTGTAGAGCCAGACTGATATACAGTAGGATTTTTTTAAGGCTGATACTGATATTTGGTGATATGAAAATCCCATATACCAACTCGTCCTTGTTCACGAGTGATGGGAGTGGGGAGCTATGATTGACAGACGACTAAGGGCTGTGGCTGCAGTGATGTGGATGTTGCACCGGTTCGTAGTGGTGAAGATTTACCAGTCAATCTACATCCCTATCCTCACCTACTGTCACGGATACAAGAGGTGGAAATGAGCTACCTCTGAAGGGTGGTTGGCCTCTTCTTTAGAGATAGGGTGAAGCGTGCAGTCATTTGGGAGGGGGTCAGAGTAGAGGGACTACTCCTCCACATGGAAAGGAGCCAGTTGAGGTGGTTTACAGTTCAGAGTACCCTCTGGGGGACAAACTACACAACATCAACATCCATAACATGGTTACAGTTCTCCCTTCGCTTTCTTACTTTGTAATTTGCATTCATTGGTCATTATGAATGCAGATAGTGGTATATTGGTAAATAGGTAATATTGGCTGATATATTGGCCCCGCCAATATATTAGTCTTTGAGGTTTAAGAAATGTCCTGAAAATTCTCCCTCCATTCGATTGTTGTTTATATCCATACTTCATGGGGCGTCTTTAAATATTCTCATATTGGCAAGAAAACATTTTCTCTAATTGCAAATCTAATCTTCCTTATATTGTAGAGCCGGAATGTTTAGGAAGATACATTTAGATCTAAATAGGTAGTTTATTTAAAAAAATGTTTCAGTACCAACACTTTTGAATCAACATTTTAAGCATATGACATTAGTCCGACTTTAAATTATGCTTCAAAATTTACTTCTGATTCAGACCTTTTTCCAAGAGAGCAAATTAGTGATAATATAATGTCGCACAGAGTGGTTTGTTCAGGCACACCGTGTCACAGATAGTGGTGTGGCTCAGAGGTTTGATCCCTCAGATAAAGGAGGAAAAAAAAGCTCTAATGCCCTGGGAGGAGTTGAGCTGCTTGGGGGAAAAAAGCCCCCTGTAAAAATTGCAACAGTGCAGCCCTTATATTCTTCCCGATTGATACTAATTGGCAGCAGAATGCCTTCCTGACAAGTCTCTCACCCTCAGCGCCTCCTGCATGCAAGTGTGATGAACTGCCAACTCCGGAAATAATCCCAAGTTTAGCTGGGAAGGATCATCAGGGCCTTTAAAAATCTGCTGGGACCTGAAAGATTTTCCCTTTTCCTTTCTTGGCATTTTCACAGCTGTCTTGTCTTTTTCCCTCTGTATGTTCGCTCACACTGTGAAATGCACTTATTAGTTAGAAACTCAATTACAAGCAATGGGAGAAAAACCAAAAACAAATTATATTTTGGCAAAGAAACAAGTTTGTTGTCACATTAGCATTCAGTGGAAAATAGATTAAAAACTTTATTCTTTTATTACAAAGCTTTTCAGCGCTTATTACAGGGTATAACGGGGGAAAAAAGCATCACGCTAGGGTTTCGAGAATCACCCTTTCACTTCTCAGCAGTTACAGCCCTCAATATTTATTTATTACTGCTTGGTCTCTCAGGCTTATATTCTGTGCAGTTTTACAGATGCTATACCAAATATCCTAGGATATAAATCTTGAGGAATATCACAAATCAATTTACCACCCTTTGCGCTGACAATTCTCATTCTTCATATGGTTAAAAAATTGACTTCATAGTAAAAGATCATTCAGGTTTTTGCAGGGCTTAGGATAGAGGACTTTTTTCTCCCCCTGCCCCCCACCCCCCCGGTGTGTAATTTGACACTTGACAAAGTGCGGTGGGTTTCAGGGATGAATGCGTGTATCTATCAGGTCTGCTCGCAGCCCTTTCATTTAACCATGCAGCGTGCTGTATTTCTCTCTGAGCTGAACCTTAAACAACTTCTTTTGCCACAGTGGATATTTACCAGGTCAGTGTGAGCCCAGCTTCTTCCACTTAAAAAAACAACAACAAAAAATAAAAAAAAAACAATGAAAAAATAAAAACCTTCAGTAATTATAGATTGGGTGTTTCATAACTGCGCTAAAGAAAATTAATTTGTGGCCATAAAACTTGAGCAACCTATAGATCACTGACAATATAAGATGTTATTTTGTTTGTGAGCCATGCAGGGGAAAACATGCATTTTTATGCATTTGAATGCGCCAGGGAATAGTCATTAATCGAAGAAGCAGTGTGGCACAACCCCCCACCCCCCTTTACTCTTTCGAGAGAGAGTAGGAAAATGTGTTGATGATAAATTGAGTTTATGCTGAACTGCTAAATTCCATCTCTGCTGGTAAATTTTTCCCTTTTTTTTTTTCTAAGTTCTCTTATCAGAGGGAAAGCACCTCAGTGGGCATTTTGACACTTGAAACAAATCAGCTTTGACAGGTCAGGATCCCTTTAGGATCACCTACTAAGAGGGCAATCAGTGGATGAATGATTTATCTCCGGGTGTTTTTTCCCCCCACTTTAAACAAGGCGTATGCTAAAAAACATTTGTGAGAAAACTCTCCATTTACAAAAGATCTGCACAGCTTGGACAAAAACATGCACACAGCGGTGCTGATATTCATGATGGCTGTACTCTTGGAGACTCTGAGAATGAAGGTCACCTTTCTCTCCACTTTGACTGACTTAAATCTCCACCAATAAGGGAGCAGACCTCTATCTTAGCACAGATTCAAGCCCATGTTGTCTGGGGCATGTGCTTCTCCCAAAGGCTATACAGTACACTGCGCTGCCAAGCTCTCTTAAATGTGCCAAAACGCACTCTGTCTTGAGGTGCATCACGTCCAAGACCATGCAGTCTCATCCAGCTAATGATGCAAGTCCCCCTTAAGAGTGATGTGTGCACACTGGATTTGTTGACTTCCTCCACTAATCTGGCGAATGCCCCTGTGGCATACCTGTTGATGAAATGACTGCACTCATGCACTGTTCATCTGCCTGTTTAGCTCGGTGAAATAATATCATTTTTTTTTTGAGTCAATTAAGTTATGTTTATTTCTCCATTGGCTGCCGAATTCTCTCCAGAGCGAGATGATCTCTTTTGCAGTCCAAGCACCCTCAGATTTCAGCAGTTATTGAGGTCATGTCCTATTACCATCTGTCTTTAGCTGCATCAGGAATAATCTCTGAGTCCGCTTTCTTAACCTTATTAAAGAGATCAAGAGCAGCAAGCAACGGCTGCAGTTTATATGTGCTTGTGCCACCTGCTAATTTCATAATATTGCACAGTGACATAATGGCAAATCTCGCCTTTCATTCCATCTGCTGTTATTATACTGCCTTACTTTATAGACAAAAAAGGTATCCAGTGACAGTGACATTTCATTTAAATATAGCCAGGCGCACATACACAATCCTGTTAAATGGAGGCAATTTTGAGGTTAAGTTTGAGTGTGGAAAACAGCCAGGCTCAAAATTCTATTATTTATTCATTTTTATTGACATCTTAGAGTCAAAGGTTTTTGCAGAAGGGCTTTTGGACATCTCTTTTTAGCACTTCATAAATTAAAAAATGTCAACAGCCAGAAAAAAAAAATCATCTTTAGAGTTTCAACTCT
>VUQK01020921.1:0-10601 GCA_015106715.1 Bujurquina vittata | reverse complement strand
AAAGTTCACAAGTGAGATGAAATGTTGGAGTCAATTCGGATGCCAGGCTGAGTTAAGCAGCAGCATGTGAGTAGGCAGTGCTACTGTGAAACAAACTCACAAAAACTTCACAATTTTCAATGTTCAGTTATCTCTTTCAACTTCTTCTTTCTCTGTTTGAGCGCCTTTGTCTCGCTTCTGCTTGTGCAACTTCTCTTTTTCGCCACTGAAGAAATGTCAGGAAGATGGTCACGAATAGCAGTTTCTATGTGCTGCATTTCGAATAATTTCAACTTTGAATGTTTAACAAAGTAATCAAGACTTAGTTATGTTTGCGTTACACATTGTTTGACATAATCTTGATATGAAACTTGGAGGGGGGGTCAGGAAACTGAGTTTGTGGTTTGTTTGTTTGTTTTTTTTCTTGTAAAGCCATATTTTCCCTCGTGTCCCTTCTGTGAGCGCTCATGTTTTCCTCATGTTGACTATCACAATAGATTTACTGTCTGCTGTTATGTCCTAAATAATGCATGCAGCGCAAACACCATGGCGACACTTTTCATTCTTATAACACAGCAGGCCAGTTTCACTGTGCGCGCGTGCGTGTGTGTGTGTGTGTCAGTAGCAGGAGTGTGCCTGTGTTTACACCAGCAGAGATCCGGTGAAAAGGCAAAAAGAGGAGGAGTGTGCCGAGCCCGCTCCTTCACTGTTGTCCCCCAAACACCGTGGATGTTGATGTAGTTGATTACAGTCGCAATGGTGAGACGGAAGCTTTGTTTGGCGGCCTTGCGCCCACATAAACTTTCATGTGGAGATCCAAAAGCCCTGCCTCTTATCACCCTCACACACTTCCAAAGTTGTTTGGACACTAAATAGAGTCACCGTGCATATCCGAACGCCACCATCTCCTGTCCTTTTTCAGATAAGACAAATAGGGCTTCTCAGGGATGGCTGATGATACAAACATTAAAGCAGAAGCAAAGTTTGGAGGATTTTTCTGTGTGCTTTATCAAGTCATATGAGGTGCACTGTTACGTGTATGTTATCTCTAAGTCACACTGCTGTGGCCTGGGTCACTTCTTCTTTCCGAATGACCCTGTTTTTATGGCTTTACTTGGAGCCAACAGTAGACTAGAAAAGCTAATTCTGTAGAGTCATGCAGCGATGACTATGGAAAGGACATGCAAAAGAAACCAGGAAAGACTCTAAATAGGAAACTTTAAGGCTCTAAGATTTTAAATAGACTGCTGAGAGCTCGGTGTTCTTCATTTTAAAGAACTCGTCAACCAGCTGCCCACATTTTTCCAACATAAGCAAAAATAAGTTTTGCTTTAAAAAATGCAAAGATACACTGGGTGTCATTAAATTGAGCTCCTGTGCACATAAAGATCCCTTTTCAGGTTTATAAAATTGAAAATGAGTTTGATTACTCCGTTTCTGACCCAAACTACATGAAATATCTGTGTGAACATTTTGTTGCTGCGCACCATAAAGACTTCCTCAACTCCCCCTTCAGTTTTACCATACCAACCAAGCAAACACAGCAACCACAGCAGCAGCTATCACTGCACCAAAACAACACTGACAGCTCACGCACAATGTCCCACAGTGACAAGTTGAACACGCCACACTCACCTGTTAATATGAGCAGAACACAGCAGACGTACAGCACAGTTCTTCCTGTGGCCTCCATGGCATCTTATCCTCTAGGGATATGTGGGAATTCTGACAGGCAGTACAAGGAGTGAGGGATGGAGGAAGGAGGAGAGGTGTGGAAAAGAAGAGCTGCTGGTGGTGGTGGTGGAGGAGGAGGAGGAGGAGGAGGAGAGAAATGTGACTGGTTGTGGTGACATTTGCCAGGGAAATAAGAGGAGCTGGCTTTCCAGCATGGCCCCTCCCATGTGAACCTAAAAGTACGAAGAGGTCCACATGGCAGAGAGACAACACAGTGTGTTCCTCACACACACACACACACACTGAGCTGCCCTTAGGCTGAGGATTTGCACTGTATCAAAGGTAAGATAAGACGTAAAACTGTAAAAGAGCAGAATGGAAATGGTTTCTTTACATTACGCCAGCTGTCTGCTGATTCAGTCCCCGGGCTGCCAAACAAAGCCTATACCTGCTGACATCTTATAGCTTTGTTGCCTTAATGTGCTTTCAGTTGACACAACAGTCAGCAAAAGCCAGTCTGTGTGAAATGATTTTGTAAGTCTAGAAATAAGAGGGTAAAAAAAGAAGACAAAGAGAGCGATACTGGAGTAAGACTGAGGAATGTATTTGCCTTCAGGACATCTAAAGGCTCTCATCAAAATCAGAGAAATATACCTTTTCATATTGTCTGTGAATCCTGAGGACACTACAGAGGAAAAATGATTCCGTGATAGAGAAGACTGAAGAAAACCTGTGGCTAACTCATGTATCACAAGCGTTTTCTTACATTAGCCATCAAAGGGAGCTTCTTTTTTTCCCCCTTCTTGTTCCCACCATGAGGAGACTGTGTGTGCTTTCATTAGGGTCTTCTGTGGATGGCACAGTGCAGTCAGTGAGATGATGATGAAGCGCCAATCTGTTTTTAAAAGCACTTGTTTTTGTCAGTCTATTGACTTAGTTTGAGAATGCATTAGAAAAGATTCAAAATAGTTACATGTTAAACACTAAAACACTTTCTCTACAGTGATGCAAAAGAATTAAATTGTCTACATGACCATGCTCATAAAGTGTACTGTATGCTTGGGACTGAACTGCACAGTGAATGAATTAGGCTATTGTATGCTGCATAAATGAGTGCCTAGTTTGGTGATGGCACCATTGAAGAAAGCCATTAATTTTTTTTTTCTTGCTGTCAAGCACTCCATCATGGGATGCCCGTTTACTGGGAAATCTAAAGACACTAAATAATGTTTCAAAGGGACTTTTTTAAAAAAAAAAAAATCAATGAAGTTTTTGTTTATCACATTCTTTGGCAAATCTGATATTGATTCATATCTCAGTGCTCTGAGAAACAGTTTTGGGCACGTTTTCTAAACTTAGTTGAGAAAATGAAAGCAGCTTAAATGATGTCAGCTAAATAATCTTTATAAAGTAATGCATAATTGCTGCTTTCTCCTCTTCTTTTACTGCACTTCATAGCGCAGAGCCTGCAAATGTCTATCTCACCTGTAGATGGGGTCAGTGCATCATCTGCTGGACAAAGTCTGCCAGGGACCGCATCAGTGACCTGCATGGTCCTTCAAAATATAACCTCTACTTGCACCGTTTCACAAGTTTGAGAGAAGCAAATCGATTTTTTCCATCTAAGGTTTTCAAAGTTTGCATAAATGCTAGAGGCCTGAGGAGGTAAAACATCCAGTCTTAGAATAATAGCTAGTATCAGAGATGATTAATTTATTCATTTTTTATTGGTATTGTTGTAGTTGGTATTGTTGTTGTTGTTGTCCAGTTTGGCATCAGCTTTGAAAATTTCAGTGCCATTTCTACTTGTCTTGTATCTTATAGGAACTGATTGAGGCTTATATTTAATCATTTGTGGCATTTTTACAATAAAATCTATTATTATAAGTCATTGAAGTTTTCTTTTTAAATTTTGAAGCTCTTTCCCAACTTACCCATAAAATGCATGACTTCAATTCAATATAGTGCCAATTTGCAAACACAGTTCCCTCAAGACATTTTATACTGCAATATAAAGACTCGCATCTGTTGCCAAGAGCAGTTTAGTTCATAAAAACAGTGACATTTTGGAGCAACATTGCTTGTGCAAGAAGTGACAGCATGATACTGTATTTCATATATTTTTACAGCTTCTGTTATTGCTGCAGGTGTCTCCAGTTACGGACAGCGACTTATAGCAAGAGCTCTACGTGTGAAATGGGCGGAATATGCATTTAAAACAGAACAACAGAGACAAGGCAAAGGGATGTTGAGAAACAAAACAGAGATTGCCTCATTGCTATGGGTTTTTGGTTTACACCCTGACCTTTTGACTTGACAGACTGTTACCTGATGAGCAATGGCATAAAAAAGCACATTTGTCCTTGACCTGAGAGCTACAGGGTTAGAAGGGACCATTTAATACGCAAATGTCACATATGACAGAATAAGAAAATGCTTCAGATGCCTGCACAGTGAGCAATTCCCTGCTTTTCTGCCTCTAATATTTGGTCAAGGATTGATCTGCTCTGATCTAACAATGTTTTGATCCAGTGTGTGCATTAAGGCCTGATATGGCCCTTTTGGGCCACCTTACTAAAACCAGGACTCAGCAGCTGAGTGACACACCCACACAGCCTCAAATGGGGGCCTTCTGGTTGTGCTAACATGTCACATTTTCCATTTTCAGCCTCCCAGCCCATGTCTGCCACATTTCAACACAACTCTACCCCCTCTGGGCTGCTTGCCTCCTGTGGCCTCCAAACGTTCCCCAAACTCTGAAACTCTTTATTTATAGTTCTCTTTATTCTTCTCTGAGGCAAAAAATTATATTTTGATGATCACTCATTCTGTGCTCTTTTGTTCTGTGATCTCCCTACCTCCAGTGCCCCCAACTTTTTTTTACCCTTCTTCTCCCATCTGCTTCATTCCTCTTCTTTTCTAGCAGCCTTGGTCTCCAGTTGCAGACACTTCAGAGCAGACACAGCACAACAGCCCACATCAAGGCCACACTGCTGGCAGGCACACGTGTGCATGTGTGCACGCGTGTGCGTCTGCAGCGGTTGTTTCAGTGGGGCCACACTGGGTGTCACAGGCCCATATGATATACTGTAGGCTTCCATCAATATTGATTTCTCACATCCTTGTGGCAAAAAATAAATAAAACCAAATAGCTCTGACTTAATGTCGGAGGCTGCCTCGGTTTTATGAGAAAGGATGTTTAAGTGTATGATGAGGACAGACATGAGGTCACAAATACACCTTATTTTTCTCATATTAAAGATGAGTTCACAAGCAAAAGTCAGCACTGCCACTCAAGTTTGAGGGGCAGCTGCATGCAGTTGGAGGCTATTGATGAGAGTGTTTCACAGCTTGGATGAAAACTTTAAACCGTTTTTGGTGTAACATGTAGAAATATTCATCTGTATGTCAAAGAAAACAAGAAAGAAAGCGCGGGGTTAAGCTGAACCAAAAGAAAAAGGGGTGGGGAAGGCCGCATGGACTGGGAGCATTGTGATTGGATGACAAAGTTTCATTCAGTCATAGATTTATAACAGTGGGAAACACAGAATGTTGGACACACATGCGTGCAGTGTGAGCGCGCGCCTGTGTGTGGGTGTATTCAAACGCGTGTCTCCCTTTATGTTCACATGAACCTTGAAGCAACTGCTGTTTTGATTTGGTGCTAGATAAATAAAACGGAATTGAAGCAAATGGACTTGAATTGACGTGTGATGGGTAATTTTTCACTGGCTGCTATGTTGAACACTTCTGTCACTCTGGATCTCGTGGGGCACCTTGTCTTTATCAGCAGATTGTCAGGCCCAGAGTGTGTTGATGAGGTATATGTGACTCTGGAAGAATACATCATCATTCTCCACCCGAAACCAGTCAAAACAGTGGGACAAGCCTGTGTGTGTGTGTGTGTGTGTGTGTGTGTCTGTGTGTGTGTCTGTGTGTGTGTGTGTGTTCATGCTTCTGCTTCTAACACATCTGCATGACAACCAGATATCCTTCAACAAGCTACGCAATTGCATGTCTTCCTTTGGTGCAGCTTATAAACCAAGTATTCCTGTGTGTGTGTGTGTGTGTGTGTGTGTGTGTGTGTATCACTGTGGCAAGAGCCTCACCCCTTTAACGCATTCCAGTATATTGCGCCCACGCACTCACCATGTGACCCACAGTCAATGACAGGAAATAGGCTGATGTCAAATCCTGCTGCCTGCAGCCCAGATCCTCTTCAGTTTCCAGTTAAATACTCAGCTTTGTACACCCGAAACACACCCACAGCACAGAGCTCAATGCAAATCGATAGGAAAAGATTGGCATTTGTTTTGCAGTGCTTTCTCCTGCTGCTGTGGTTCTCCCTCGCTTGAGTAATTCAAAAGACGTGCTGTGAATATGATTGAGCACATACCTCTTTTTAATGCCTTTCTACAAGCTCATTCACTGCAACGCATGCGGCAAAGTATCAAAGGCAGGTGTAGCGCTGATAAAAACTTTCCTCAACAGTTATGTTTACATAGTTGACACCTGTATACACACAGACATATTATCTTGCTTCCTGTGCTCCGTTTAGAACTCCTTAGTGAGATTAAAAATCAAAGATTACTAATCAGAATAGGAGTTGGGTTTTTTTCCTGGGAAATATGGCATATTTGGAGGAAATGATTTCAGCAGTGTTCGCTCCAGACATGACTAAGTGAAATGTCTGCAGAGTGCGAAGTGTATGTTTTATAAACTAGAGAAATTAAAGTGTGCAGTTATTCCACTGCAGTCATGACCGCTTAATTAATTCTTCAGCAGCATTTGGTTCAACACATGCACCTCTGTGAAAAAACATAGTGTTTAGATTGCACGTGCCACAAACCAAACCAGTGTGTGTGTGTGTATGTGTGGGTGGGTGGGTGCACGTGCATGTATACAGAGTTGAATGAACACAGCCACTTCTATGTTCTCTCCAGCAGTAAACTGTTGGCTGTTAAGACAGAGCATGATCCCAAACTGAAAGTCAGTACTCCCTTTGCTCAGGTCTGTGCTTGTCCTCTTTGCTTAGAACAGGATAAGGGAAAACAACACAATGCTTACAACAATCCAAGGAAAAATGGTGCATGCAAAGCCTATATGGCCAGTGTCAATGGCTCAGTGTATAATATCTTTCAGCACGCCTTGCCTTTCCTGAAAGCACACTTTTATACTTTGGATTCACTTTGGAAAGTAGTGCCCAAAAATATAAACTAGCTTGTCACAGCGAATGTGTAGCCACCACCACCATCAGCACTATGGAGCAGTGGTTAGCAGTGTTGCCTCACAGCAAGAAGGTCCTGGGTTTGAATCCGCCAGAAAGGTGGGGGCCTTTCTTTGTGGAGTTTGCGTGTTCTTCCTGTGTTTGCGTGGGTGTTCTCTGAGTACTCCATCTTTCTCTCACAATCCAAAGACATGAAGTTAATGGGATTAGGCTAACTGGTTATTCTAAATTGGCCATGATTGTGAATGGTTGTCTGGGACTGCCCATGGTGTACCCCACCCACCTCTACACTACCACAACACTATGGCAGCTGGGATAGACTCCAGCCTCCCATCAATGCTATATTGGATAAGCAGAAGAAGATGGATGAACACATCCTCTTTTACACCAAACAGCCAGTGTTTTATTCCTTTGAGGTATCAGGCTGAAAATACTCCACCAGCAGGCATCTCATTCTGGTTATTGCTCAGTTGGCAGCGCGGTCCTCCACCTATCAGTAGGTTTGTAGTTCGATCCCCAGCTATTGGGGTCTGTGTGCCAAAGTATCCTTGAGAAAGATACTGAACATTGAGTTACATCCTTCAGAACGTGAGCATGAGGAGTGTGTGTGTGTGTGTGAATATGTGTGTGACCGAGTGAATTTGGCTTGCAGTAGAAAGCACTTTGAGAGGTCAATTAGAGTAGAAAAGCACTATGTAAGTACCAGTCTATTTGCATGTGTGGAAATAATGGTTTGACTGTGTTTTTGGAAAATATTTGTTTATATAAAATATACATATTATAATGTTTAAGCATACGTAGGACTGTTTCAAACATACTTATTTGTCTCGCTTAAATAACCTCAGCTTTTCCAGTGAATGTATAGGAAAGCACATATGGCGAATCAAAACCAAAGAAATCAAATCCAAAAGTTTCTTGGAATCCTTCCAGCTAAAATACTTCAATAGATAAAAATCTGAGACATAATCCACTTTAAAATTACAACTGGCCATTTTAAAAGTTAGAGAAACAGGGCGTAATGTGTTAATTTGTAAACTTCAAGAGGGATTTTTTTTTTCACCTTTGAACAGAATTCCCCATGTTCCCAGTCTGTGTTAACCTAACCACCTGCTGGCAGTAGCATCAACAGGCACATGTGATCTCAAGCAAAAAGGGGTATTTCTCACTATATTAAACTTTTCCCTGTAATCAAATTACAGCAAAGTAAATTCCAGAACTGTGAAGATTCTTTTCTTTTCTTTTCTTTTCTTTTTTTTTTCTTTCCTTTTTTAGGGGACTGCCAGATGTGCACTACCACTATTGTAAATCACACTAAAAATGCAGGCTCAAAATGAGCCCCACATATGCAGTACACGCCTGCTCTAACATGAACCAATGAGTTTTTGACAACGTAGCTGGGTGGCTGATGTGGTGAATCAGCTTTAAAACACCTAGAATGTGCGCAGTGCTGCTGGAGGAAAACTGAAAAATTTGTGTTGATGCACTGCAAAACTGCAAGAGCAAAGAGGAACTATGCTCAAACATCACACACACACACTGTATGAGGGGAATTGCTTTGATCACTACAGTCTGAAAAGTAACCACAATCTTAACCAAAACTAATTATTATAAGGCTTACCCCGTGGGTACAAACTCCAAGGTTTGTTCATTTGCTTTGTAAGGTGGTTCTGCTGCCGTGTCCGTCCTTGCAAAGAAAGTAGAAAACACAAGCGGGAATGTAAAATATGTGTTTACATGTGCAGGAAAAAGAGAGAGACAAAGAGGTCTGTGAGACCCTTTAACTGAAAGTGATCTGGAAAGCATCCGCTGTGCTACCAGTAATTAGATCCCACCTGTGTTCAAGAACCAGGACAGTAAGGCCATATGTCCCTCAGTAACCTGCGCTCACACAGCATGCACATACAGTTTCTGTGACCACTCAGCTGATTACAGATAAGACGAGATAACTGTTTCCATGTGACAGAATAACAGTTCCTCACAATGCACTGAAAGCGCTGCAAATGCTAATGAAACACCAGCGGTGCTTTTGAAGGACTTTGTTAAAGTGCTTTCAGCGGTGAGATGAGGCTTAAAGATTTCTTTAATGACCGATGCTGTAAAACAATACACCTTTGAGTTACTGATAGTGTTCGCTGTACTTTTGCTTTTGCAGAGAATGGATACAAAATAAGGATCCAGAAAAGGTTTGAAACATGCAGCAGGTTGCCTGGTGCAAGTGCATGAAGATTATTTGCACATTTTTGATCTGTATCCTATCCTGTTTCTCTTATCAAGTTTAGCGCAATCGTCTCTTATTTTACCAAAGGCGTGAAGACGAGATTCATTAAACAGCAGATATAAACTCGTCTTTTTTGGCTCCCACGTTTCCTTCTAGAAAAGCCAGTCAGCAAACCCTTCCCAGGTAAAACATGCCAACCCACATTTCCTGATTACAGTTCAACACAATAAAATAACACGTTGTGATAACAAAGGCGTTGATATGGGCAACAAAATCACACACAATCACTCACACAGACACACAGCAGAGTTTGCTGATTGTCTCTCCTCGGATTTTAACTTCGATTGCATTTATCGATCAGGTTATGGCCCCAAGTATAACTCTGATCCTGTATTTGTGTTTACTGATTTCCCCTTTAATCTGTCACACATTCACACATTGTTTGGCGCCTCTCATCTCAACAGTAAAGTTGCTGAGTTCATTTACTTCACATCCCCTAAATGACTAAGGGCCAACACAGCTAAATTTATCTGTCCTTCTATCTTCCGCTCACTTAACTGTAACGGCACAGGCTTGAAATAATCCCTCTGATCCACCCTTTAATCACCAATCCATCCCTTTCAAAGACAAAAGAAACCTGTCAATTTTTATTTATTTGCTCCCAGATTGTTTTCCGGTATCTTAATTTTATGTGGAATGTGAGGAGCAGCTGTCACTTTAGCACATGAATGGAGCCAGTTTAGTGGCCCAGAGGCATCGGAGTGGATCAACGGCAGTGGAGGGACAGCTGGGCCTGAGGGAACAATAGCACTCTCAGTTAATCATTAATACTCTTAAATAACAGCAGCCAGGCACCAGAGGTTCACTCAGCAGTCTCTCCAGAATATTCCGCCTGCAACAGGAGGACACAGGAAGCCTCAGCTCGGAGGGTGACTCCAAACTGACACTTGTTAATTGGGGCCTTTGATGGGTTTGCTGGAGCTTTAAATTGCTGTCTGTTTGATGAAGTTTCACCCCTTGGTCATGAGCAGAATGACAACAGAATGACTTGATGTATTATAATGTTTGAAATTGGGATTTGGGCTCACATTGTCTTCTTCTCAAACTGCCCTCTGGTTGTCAAGAAACTGACACTTGTGATTTGCCCTAAAGGTTAACAGTTGTAAGACCACTGAAAAAGGTTGTTTATACACAGTTAAAGTAGAGGAGCCTGATAACTGAAGGTTCTTCCTCTCGTTCCACTTGTAGAAACTCTTGGAACCACAAATAAACTGGCAGCATGAGAGCAAAGTGCTCTCGGGATAAACTGACACCAAAAGGTCTTTAAGATATGATGGAGCCTGATTATTTGTGTGTTGTATGTCAGTAGAAGAATCATTTCTGGGCAATTCTGGACTTCTGGAGATGCTAATATGGCTGCATTTTGGCTGCATTTTGAATCAATTGAATATATTTTAGGGAGCATTTAGAACAATATGAAAATGAAAAAAAAATGTAACCATA
>VUQK01020918.1:5793-20150 GCA_015106715.1 Bujurquina vittata | reverse complement strand
GGCTGCTGATTGTTCCGCTCTAAAGGGCAGCAGCCTGCGGCATTTTGTAGTGTGTGTGTGTGTGTGTGTGTGTGTGTGTGTGTGTGTGGGTGTGTGCGTGTGTGTGTGTGTGTGTGTGTGTGTGTGTGTGAGAGAGATAGAGAGAGTGCACAGAAATGGCAGCCACACTGCTCCTTTTATCTGTTGAATGAACTCAGGACTTTATCGACAATCTGTGACGTTGCAGAGAGAGCGCGGGCTCTGGCGGGGAACAATAATCTACCTGAACTAAGAGCTTCCTTCATTCAGAAGCACCAGCATGGAGCAGCTGCACTTTTATGTGCACTTTCTTCTGTTGCGATCCGTCAATGTTGCAAATAAAAAAATACATTTAAAAAACATTTTTTGATATGGTAATTTATTTCACTGTTAATAATGATTTGTAATAATTACTCACAATGGACAGCCAGGGCCTAGCTGGGATCAGCTGGGCCATGCTTGGTTGCCCTTCGCTCTGCTGGCAGAGCGTCTTGTGTTTTATTTCTTTAATTTACATTACATTTATTACATGTAAGTTTCGTACAAACATTCTGATACAGAAGAGTTTATAGCTATTGCAAGGTATCCAGTCCCTCTACAACACAGTGCAGATCAAAACTAGAGTAAATACACAACTGATATGTTGATAAAAATATGATTCCCAATATGAATCATTATAAATTTATAGTATAAATAACTGAAATAGCTGGAGCACTGATTTACTTTTGACTTTTACTGTGACAGATGAAATGTCTGTAAGTAAATTTCAGGCGTAGCTGTGCTATACAGACGGCATAAAACATTGTTCAGAAAAATGAAGCCAATAAAGAAGTGCCTAAAGTCTTATGTTCTATTGAAGGCCAGCAGGTGATGACAGCTGTGGCTGCATTGAAGTCTGGTGGGAAATGGCTTTCTGTCTTGATCTCTATAAAAAAGTTTCCTGCTGAGTTCATGGTTTCAGTCCCTCATTTTGGGCCATACTGAATAAAATCATCACTACAAGCTGTTAGCCAATAAGCACGTGGTTTCACAGTCATATTCACCCCTCCTCATCTCATCCAGTTATTTCCAGCCAAGATAGTGAGAGTGGAAATGCTTCAAAATGGGACTTCAGAAACCAATAGACGACATCAGAGTAGCTACGTCCAGCTTTTACACTGTCTGTGGTCACATACAGCGCTTAAGAAATTTATTAGAACACCATCCAGTGCATGGTATATGCCACAGCTGCCCTAAATTAACAGTACTGGTAATTACTAAAATATTTTGTTTATATTTCTGCAATGTTTAATGTACCAGTATGCACATGCTCTTTAAGCAAAATGAGAATTTTATTTATTTATTTTTAGTCAATGTATTGTTTTACAAAATAGCAAAATACTCTAATAACTTAAAACAGTTTTAATTGGTCAGATTGGTTGATTTTATATTTATCAAATTTCAGTTATGGATCTGAAATTATTGAAATTACTATTATTAAATGTTGAAGCCACTAACCTGTTTTCTAATGGAGAAAAACACAGAAACTGTGTGAATGTGTTGCAGCCACTGATGGAAATCATCCAAATAGGCACTTGGGGTTGTTGCCATTGCAATACCATTGATAAACAGGTTATAAAGCAGTGGCCCAAAGACCGACACCTGGGGAATCCCTGTATTCATTTGTTGTGCTATTGGACACTTTTATTATGTTCTGTACCTTCATGCCTGGTGATAATCATGCCGTTTAAATTGAAGATTGCAATAATTTGATGAGAGGGTGGAATTGCTGCATTATCAGCTAATGCTGGACAGCTTAGTTTCGACAGACTGAGCACTGTTAGTGCAAGTAACCACACGAGTTATATTATTTGTCAGGCAAGTAATTAAAAACACTCCAAAAGACACTAACAGCACAACCAGAGCTGAGAGGTCCGCTCCAGCCAGCTGAGGTTGAGCCTAGAAGACAGCTAGTGACCTAGTACTTTAAGTCTCAATGTGATTTAAACAGGTACAGTATTTTATAGAACAGTTCACCCCCACTGCATTTGCTACAGAGAGTGAAATTAGCTATGGACCATTTAGTTTAATTTCATTTTAGATCTCATTGAAACAAACATTGCAAAGTTGTCTAATTTGCAGGAGATGCTGAAAATGGCCAAAATTAAAGCAGAAGGAACTATTTTTTATTTTTTTTTACTTTGTTTCTTTGATTCGTGTCATGTCACACTACGGGCACAATACATTTTGAAACACAAGTGTTCAAGTTCTATTTAACTTAATGGTCGTAAAGTGCAAGCTGCTTTCAGTAATGATGCATGAGTTCTGTATGTTCGTGTTAGACATGAAACTAATAAGCATGCTGGTGTTGCATTGCTTTATAATGAGAACATTGTTGTTTCATTGTGCGCTGAGGGAGCGTCAACACTCATCTGCATTCAGTTTGATGTTCCTCCACTGAGCCTGTAAGCATCTGTGATTTCAGCACTTTCTGGATCGATGATATCAGCTCGTTATGTGGACCGCCTGCCTTTATGGGATGTATTGTTTGTGCTGGCTACTTCACAATGTACACAATGTGCTTTACACAATGGACCTGATAATGCATTTATTAAAGCATCCACAGAGTGAAGTCTCTTAGTCTTACAACAATGCACAAACAGAACTCCTTCAGCTGAATAGAAAACAGGCGCGGTGTAAATGTGCTTGCCATTTCCTCCACACCCCCATTATCAGGTTAAATTTTTGCCTCCTTATCAGCCCGAGTCTGAATAAACCCCAAAGATCACCATCAGATTGTGAATAATGATTTTAATAACACAGAAAATCAACGTTTTGTAATTAAAAACATTTTTATTCTGTTGCGACCTTTATTAAGAGTCCCTGACATATGCATGCTCAGCAACCTGTATAAATAAAAAAGTTAAACTAAGAATGTCAAACTTCACAAGGGAGTCAAAGAGGAACAGAGTGGGAGCAGGTTAAGGCTGGCAGCCGCATCTGTTCTCACTGTAGTTTGAAAAGGGCACCGAGCATCATCTGCTGTGACCAATTACAGCTGCATGTTCCTCTTGGGTTGAGCCATTCAGCGCTGACAGAGCAGGCATCAGGAGTGTGATGGCTCACACAAGTAAAACAGGTAGACAGTATGCAGAGATACCGCAGATGAATCTTGTGACTTTTGCGGTTAGATGGAAGGAATTTCAGCGGTTAACACACAGCACCTCGACACTAAACCTGTGCTCATGTTTCCCATTCACGCGTCAGCAGGTGTGCCTCTGTGAGCATGTGGCAGGATAGAAGAGGCTTGTGGTGTTTCGGGGGTTTAGTTTGGAGGGGCTGTTGTTCTTGTGGTGTCAGACTGACCAATCCTGACAGCAGAATTTTATTTCAGCAACAACACTGACAACGAGTTGGCCCTCTCAGTCCATATGCAGAATAAAAGAATCATTGCAGTCTTGCAAGAAATTGCAAGAGTGTGCAGAGCTCTGACTGAGGAGAGTCATGCTACACATTCAGCTGATGCTAAAGACTTCACTACAGTGGCACATTAATAAAAGCAGCATCATGGCACTCAGAGATTTGGCAGGTGGGTGAAGCAGTGCTGAGGGGGAAAAGTGACTCACCTGTTTTCCTTTTGTGGAAAGCCTACGTGATCAGCTGACTTGTGCACTGCTGTGGCTCTGATGTTTAACTTCCTCACCTGTATAAGCACAGGTGGAGAGCTGCCAGAAAACATGGAACAATTCCCACAGGTGAGAAAATAGAACAGAGGCAGCAATAAACAAATAAAAAAAATGGTACCATAGTTTTCCACCCTGGGTGTCCACACTCCACCTGCAATGCTCTGTAGGAGCGCAGAGCCACCACTGACCTAACAGCAAACACAGACACCAAATGAGTCCATTATTGTGATGGTAATTGAAATGTAGCTTCAGGCCCTACATTAATAATCACTGGATGCATTTTGTCCTCATAACCATTTATTTTGAATGTTGTACCATAATAAATGAAAGGTCAAGCATGAAAATTTACACCAGAAACTCAGTGCATCTGCTCAAATATTAAACAAATATATTTTTTTTCATTAAGGACTCATTAAAACCATGCTTATATATGCTTCAGTACACACTTCTTTGGCCATCTGAAGGCCTCAGCTGCTAGAAAAGCATTCATATAATTTTACATACATACAGAAGAAAATCCTCTCTGTGCATTCTCAGTGTTATAAATCTACAACATGTGAATTAGGGGGGAAAGAAGTCAATGGAAAATGTCAGTCCACTTGCTAGTGCTTGACATTCAAAGATCAAATCCATATCATGCTTTCTGTCCCTTCTGGGCTCCCGCAGACTCGTGTCTATAGTGGAAGCTACTGTTGACTGCCTACAAACAGTAAATCCATACGTACACAGTAGACAAACTAAATCCTTCTAATCCTCCAGATACTTAGCACTTGATCTGCTGCGTTGGCGCTGATATGAACACAGACACAGCGGCCTTACTGAGGCAAACACAGCACACGACTTCACACGAGCACTTGCTATGGGGTCACAGAAGGAACACAAAGCTCCATCTCTGCACATGAGCCTGAAGTTTACTGTGATTCATTTCAACTTCCAACACCAGCACAAAGTTTGCCCAGTAACACATATTTTAACTGAAATGTCAGGACTTTATCAAGAAAAGCTAGAGAGGGGAGGGGAGGGGGGTGGTTGGGTGTTACAGCAGGTAGAGAATCCACAAAAAGACTGCTGCCTTAATGCAGCTGTGCAGTTTGCTGTACCTCTGCTTACAGGAATATTATCTCCAGAATCAAAATATTCCTGTTCATCCTGGCGCACAGCTTTGGTATTGTTGAAAAATGTCCTTCCTTTTTTTTTCTTTCTTTGAGAGAACTCTTTGTATGACGAAGAGCAATATAACAAAACACTGGTAACACAATTCAGCGGCCTTCGCACCGCCTGCAGTTATGATAGCATTTTCACAACTCAGGATATGTATTAGTTATTACGTTTTTATTCCTGACCACAGCAATGTTAGATATGAGGGGAAGAAAGAAAGAAAAACATCCCATTTCCAAAGTACACCATGTTTTTATCCAGAATTTCAGCTGCTGGAATTTTTCATCAAATAAAACTGCCCATACATGCTGCAAATTCAGAAAGAGCATACTAGAAATATCAAAAGAGTGCAAGAATATTTGTTCTCTAAAATATCCAGACACCATGAGAACCTTAGAGAGGAGGTTGCACACAGACACAGTCACCCCCAACTGGAGGCCAAACAGCTTCATTTTTACCATGACCGTGACCCCAATATCCCTTTCATACAGACTCACTGCAGGGTCAGCACAGATAACTCTGTCCCAGTCCTACATTTAACTCTTACTGGAGCGCGCTTTGTTCCAGGCATGAATCGCCTCGACCACCACAGCTGGGGCCATCTCACACACACACACACACATACACACACATAAACATCCATATACAAGCACGCGGACAAAAACACAAATACAAAAACATGCACACACGCGTATACACACACAAATACACACACACAAACACCCACCCACACACATAAACATGTATACACAAGTACGCGACCGAAAACACAAACACACACAAACACGCACACAAAAAACATGCACATACTGTACAAACACCTGCACACAAACATGCACACACAAAAACACACACACAAATGCGCACACAAAAACACACACACAAACATGTGCACACAAACACATGCACACACAAACATGCACATACTGTACAAACACGTGCACACGAACATACACACACAAAAACATATGCACACACAATCACACACACACACGCTGACTGTTACAGTAACTTTATATTATTGTTGTTTCATAGCAGTTAATTGTGTTCATTTCTTTGGTATTAATTCATGTTCCAGTGCAAATGCCACTCATGGCTGTGTAAACTGGCCCTGCCATCGTTCCACAATATGCAAGTTTGAACTTTTTTCCCCCATATGCTGTATCAACACAGACATTCTCATGCTGAGAACAGTAAATTATTAAAGAGATAAAAATAAGTAAATAAATAAAAATCCTGTGCAGTTAAAAACTGATCTGAATTTTCTTCCTCCTCCTCTTTTTTTTTTTAAATATAAATACGTACACTTCCTGGTCACTTTCTCAGATTTACCTGTTTTCCTGCTTGTTAATGCAAATAATTTGCAGCAGCTGTGTGATGGCATCATATCAACATGGACCAAAGTCTCCGAGGAATGTTTCCAGCACCTTGTTGAATCTGTGTTCTGAAGAATTAAGGCTGATAGGATTTTCCTAGCTTCTGTGTAATCTGGAATGTGAACGGATACAACAGAATGTGTGTAAACAGTGGACGTGGTGCTTGAACCTCCGTCTCCAGCCTGTGGAGGCACTGCTGACTAGAAACTGCAACACTCAAACATTTGCTGATTTCACTGGAGGCTGTTAGATGTGATTTTAACAATATTTAAAACGCGACCAACATGAGACTGGAAAAATATTCCCTCTTTTCCACTGGTCCCTGTTGGATAGGAAAGCACGCCAGCGCACACACACACACACACAGCTGAGCCAATGAGAAGCAGCAGGGCCCTCCAGAAACACTAAATATTATTAAAGTTTCAGTCCTCATTTTAGCTTTTCTTTGTGCTCCTCAAGAGGCTGATGATCAAAATTGCTTTCAGCAGACTTTGAAGCCCAGCTTATGAAATCATCTGTAAATTTCACAGACTTTTTTCTTTTCCATTTGGAAGAATATTCTTATCCTGTTTTGTCAGACTGTGTTATCTGATGCTTATTTAAGCTCATTATCAGCTGTTACAAGCCCCCCCCAGTTTATTTTCCACAGAGATGAAGATGAAGACAAAGTGATAATATGATAAAGACCCCTAAATGAGATACAAATGGCTAATTTGTGTAGATGAGATTAAAGAAATTGATGTCATGTTCTTTCATTATCTCGAACACAGCGAATTAAAGTCAAATACTGATTAATTCAGTGGCAGAACTTCAACCTTGGAAATAAGTTCGTCCCCACGACTGACTTCCTGGGCTGACTTGACGTGAATTTACGAAGAGTCAGAAACCGCTTATTCTTCCAACTTACGAACAAGTTTTACGTTGAACAATTCTTCTATTGTTTTAAGAACTTTTGCATCCTTTTCAGTTACTCGGCTGACAGCTTTGATGAAGAGGTAAACAAAAAGAGGACGTACTCTGAGTCAGTGATCATCACACTGCAAACAACCAGCTCGAGAGCTGTAATTTCTCTTTGAAGACTTCATTCCCACACGACCTATTTCATCAGCTCGATGATATTTACAACAATATACTCTTTGCATTTTTGTCACAAAGATTAATGCCAGTGGGGAAAAAAAACGTGGTAAACTGTTTTACATGAATAATGTAGTTGGTAGATTTCATTTAGATGGCTTTGCCCTCGCTCTGCTCGTGGTTGGAGTGATAAATAGTATCCAGCTGTAGTGACAGCCAAGCTGACAGCCGCTATCAACATACATCATAATGAAGGCCAACCAAGTCTTTATTGAAAAAATAAAAAAATTAAAGCTTAATATGTGGAAGGTAAAAAAATGTCAGAAGCCTGATGCTTTTTATTTCTGCTATCACTGCACAGGCGCCCTCATCACTTAAGCCTCAGATGGGACCTGATAGGTTTGTGACGGTGGCTGTAAAGTCCCTCCCGGGCTCTTTGATTGGCTTCATTTACATAGCACCTTGGCAGGGGAGCACGCGCTAAGCAGCAAAGGGCGTTCAGGAGCGCAGCATTTGCATTTTATGCGCTCCGTGCATCACCATCGTATTCCGATCACGAGGAGAACCCGAGCAGTTAAATTATACATTGTGCTTGTTAGTATGGGACATGTTGGTGTGCGATAGTCTGCAGAGATTTTGAGAAGCTAAAGGCAACACACAGAGGGACGAGCTGCATGCATATGAGAGTTATCATCACTTTGCTCTATGTTTTCTTTGAAGATGAGTAATTTATAGACATAATACAATTATAAAAGTAACAACAAGTGGGAAAGTGCTATCATGTTGTATCGTGTAGAACCAGCAAAGTGTGACCACATCCCCCTGCTGGCCGTTAGAAAGAATGCATGTTCCGTTTGTGGTCACATCAGTCGCATTGCCTTAAAGTTTCATTCATTTAACACCAGCATCTTTATTTTACCTGTCATTTATTTCACAGGTTTTACTTAATTGGTGCTCGCAGGTCATGACATCACTTCTCATCTTTTCCTGCACCCTGTCTTACTCTGGGGGAAAAAAATGATGTTGACTTTTAATCCAAAGTGCACTTTAAGCATCCCATGAAGTAGCCACTAACTCAACACAGATCTTGCAGACTGCACTGACAGATCTATTTTAAGCTCAGAGCTTGGCTTAAAGCTGCGATGGAGAACCTCCCACTGTGAGCTGACTTCACGCTGTTCAGAACAAGACAGAGCTAATGGATAATATTTGAAGCTTTGAAGGGTTTAAATGACACGGATGAATTAGTTGTCTGTGCATGATGGAGGTGGTCCTTCAGGTCAAATCAGGCCCCCATTGGCACCGTAAACACAAGTGTGTGTGTGACGGTGTGGCAGAGCTTTTCTCCACCTCTGCTTCCTGTCCATAGTTACCAGGATGTAAAAGGCTGGAGCAGGTGTGTGAGTGTTTTATGGATATTGAATATAGAGGAGAAAGCACTTGTACACACACACACACACACACACACACACACACACACAGAGTGTGTGTTCCAGTGCTAAATGTCACACCTGTCATTGGTAATGTGGATGAAAAGGCTCAATTATCCTTCCTCACAAACACACAGGTCACCGTTTCTCCTCTTTCATTCATCGTTCTATATATCCTCCTCTTCCTCCTTCTTCTTCTTCTTTCCCATCGCTCTCTTTTCTCTCATCTCATCCCATATCCCTCCCAAATTTCACTGTCCTTCCTCTTTGCCTCTTCATGATGTGTGCAGGTAATTAAAATGTCCTCTCCACCAGTCTTGTGATAAATGAACTGAGCTGTCAGGGAAACGCCTCCCACTACATCACAGATTTGTCCTTTTTTTTTTTTTGGGATTTGATTTTTCCGTCACGGTTCAGGGAATCTGCTTCATTAGTGTTCACGGCTGCTCTGTATGCACAAACGGAGGCGTAATGGCAAACGCAAGTGTACAAAACACACATCAAGGCATTTCCACACTTCACAAGACTGGAGAAAGAAGTTCGGCTTAAGCAACCAAGTCAGACACGGCGCTTTCAATTAAATTTGCAGGGAGGGATTTCCTCGAGTCCACTGCTCCTCTGTGTGGGAAAGAAAACATTCAAACTTTAATAAATTTCATTATAATAAAGGCAGAAACATTTTTTTTTCAAGTGACTTCCATGAGACATTTTCCCAAGTAAGAAAAGGTTGGATGATGTTTTTGCCATTGATGTGTGAGAGTTTTAGAATAAAGGAAGCCAAAGTTTTTGTCGGAGGCGCTGACAATGACGGCATCATTTTTGTGTCCTTTGAGAGCGCCCTTCCTTCTTTAATCTTCCATTTTTATACCCTGTAAAGACAAACAATTGCCACAAATGATTCTAATCAGTACCAAATCTTCTTTAAATTTAAATGTTCTTATTTAGTAATGATATTGTGTCAGGTGTGTTTAGACTTTAATGTTTTTACATAATTTGTGTGGCAGTTTAATGATTTCCGGGCCACCATGACGGAGACTCCTGCAGCCATGACTCCCACCCATGTTTGTTGTTCACACATTAATGCAGCACTGCTGTAACTTCTGTCCAGTCTCTCAAAACATATTCTAAATCTGGTATGCAAATATTCCCAGTTTTAAAAAAGAAATTTGGTCGAAATACAAAGATAAGTGCACATATCCCCCCAAAATCATCTCCTTTTTTCAGCTGTTCTTTTTAGGGGGTACCACAGCGGATCATCTGCCTCCATCTCACCCTATTGCATGTCCCACAATACAGCACTCACGCTAGCATAGCATGTTCATTCATTTGCCCTTAAAGCCTTCAGTCATTCATCAGGGTTCCTCTAAAGAGTGAGAGTTCAGCTGATGAGGGGTTAACGCCTGAGGATCCATCACACTGACACGCATGTGTTTTACAGGCATCCTGCAGGTTTACAGTTCAGTTTGCTTTTGTTAAGAAAGTTGCACACTACAAACTCCCACCGAGACCATAGATGTCCTGGAATGCTTTGAAGGTGAAGTCTCTATCGGGGCAGACTTTTATCGCGTCTGTGTTTTAATTAAAACTTTTGTCTCGTAAACTAATGAATATTTGCAGCCTGTGGGCTTCTTCCTGCAATTAATCCATAGCCGTGGAGAAGGAAGTGAGCGACTGCTGGGCGCCACTAATCAATATTTACAGGCATGGCATGCTGGGAAACACCAGGGGGAAGCGCGCTTTGCTTTGAGACTTGTTGAAATAAAAAAAAAAGAAAATAGCTTAAAAAAAACCTCTCAACTGTTCATGCTAAAGGATGGCAGTCATGAGAAACTGTACACACACTCAAGATCAGGCGTGAAATATTTAAAAGGGAAAAAATGGATGGAGCTTTGTAGGTGTTTGAGTGACGCACCTGATGACAAAGGTCAAATATTCATAAATGCTCAGCATCTTTCTCATTCCTGTAAATTGTCAAGTGGTCTTCGATTTCCTCCTCCCAGGCGGCGGCAGTTTTGTGTCCCCTGCTAGCAAGTAAAAATAGAAGTGGAGGCATGGAGGAAAACTTTCCCTTCTCACTTATTACTGGAGGCATAGTAAATGAGGAGAGAGACTCCGGCATTCAGGGACACGAGTCTCCCGCAGCCTCTCGACCCTTTCAGGTTTTGAAAATGGAGTTTAACAAGTCTACACTCACTGTAGGTCTGATATCAGGCTGGCTGGAAGGTGTAACCTGCTTTCCACTTTGATCACAGTTTAAACATTTAATAGGGCACTTTATTCAAGGTGGCTTACGGTAAGTGCAACACAAGGAAAATGTCACTTTCTATGAACCTTATGATTCCAAGCAGCAGAACCTTAAAAGAGCAACTGTGGAGCTGCTCTGGCTGCAAAGGCAAGATGTGACTGAGCCAATTAGCTGCTGTCTTTTTCTGGAGTAAAGACTGTTTATGTACTCACGAGTGCTCGTGTACGACTGCCACACAACCCCAGTGCTGAAAAAAATTGGGACACCGTGTAAAATTGAAATAAAAACAGATGGCAATGATTTGTTTGAACTCATATTTTATTCACAGTAGAACAAAGAAACATGTTGAATGTTTAAACTGAGAAAACGGATCATTTTAAGAAAAACAGGAGCAACAAAAAGCTGTAACAGTAAGTGGTAACAGTTATGTGGAAGGTTAATTAGCTGCAGTCTCCCAGCAACGCCTGTATGGAACTCATGGTGAATATTTTGTCCTCGTATTTCTCTAAAGTGTCAAATATCTACATTGCATAGCACTTATAATTGATCGAATAGTGATGTGCGCACTGTTCTGTGTTACTGTTTGATTAAAGTGCAGTTTTGCCATCACGAGCAAGAAGTGTGGTGACTCTGGTATGGGTTATCTTTCTGAGTGCCAGATTAAAGAAGTAGCCTGTTGATTAGTGAAAGAGATGAGTCAGGGTTTCTTGGTGTAATAATGGGTTGTATCAGTCTGGATCAGAGATTGGTGTGTATTCCTGGGAGGAGGCTGCCAGCAGGGCAAGAGCAGCAGGTGATGTGGGCAGAGAGGAGAAGACAATCAGGCTGGAATCAACCCAGAAATCTTCAGTGAATTTAGTGAAATTACTGAAATATTGTTAAAGATCATCTTTTGCTGCAGTGTTACGTGACAGCAGGTGAGATAAGCTCCATTCTGGTTTGTGTTATCTCCTTTATCCCCTAAACTCCAGGGCTTGGACTCTGCAATTTATCTCTGTTAGTTTAATAATACTTTCAGCATATTGGCTCAGGGTGATTTATTTCATCTACTCATTTAAATTAGAACTTTTAGTTGAGGACCAAACGATGCATGCACGGAAACTCGCTGCTGTATGAGAGCTTTTCAAAGAGGTTTTTAATCTAGATTAAAAATTCAGGCAGATCCATACAATATCCCCTTGTACCCTTACAGTTTGGGCAGCCAAATCCTGGATGATTTATATCGTCAGTGGCTGTTGTCCAAACGATAATGTAATGCTTCTGTTTCTCATTTTTTTTAGAGCTTGTTTTTCTTTGTTTTTTTGGCTTTTTGCCTTTAGTGAATTGATGCAATAGAGATATGAGACTTTGGGAGACAGAGCAAGTGAAGGACGCTCAGCAAACATCAAGCCAGCCAGGACCTGAACCAAGGACTTGCCAGCGGCCAACAGCTTGGCCACTGGTTTGTCCTAACCATAACCTTTTCTGCCCTTCTTTCCACACAGCCATTGGTTTCTGCTACAGAGAAACAGCCACAGATCAATAATCCATCACAGTGAACATAAATGGAATTTTTATTTTGTCCAGCAAGGTAGTGTAACGCCTTATAGTTGCTACTGCAAAATCACTAATAAAAATAAAATAACTTTGACAACAAGAAAAGCAGGCATAAAATTGCGTGTGATGGATGAAAGGAGTGTGGTAGTTGGAAGATTTTGAACATTTTGCTTCACAGCACAGTGGAAGGACTTTCAGGCAGTGGCCACTTTGAGAACGAGGACAAAACCTTGAAAACCTTGTAAAATGCGTGTTTTTGGGTAATGTAGAGCAGTTAATAATATTTACTGTAAATGGGCAAAAAAATCAATTTGCTGAAATATGTGCAACATAGTGCATAATTTAAACTTCATCTTATAATATTTACTAATATAAGGATTATTGTCTGCATAGCTAAACAAGGCAAATGCTAGGCGTTGCAGGCAAATTGGTTTTAGGCATTTGCATAGCGCCTGAGAGACAGCCTGAATATTCCCACATCACGTGAATCTTAATTGAATCTGAAGCATTTTCTGTGACTGGTGGTCAACCTGCCAATTTCAAGTGGCTGAAGAAGAGAGGCTGGTGTGACGCTGATGGGTAGAGATAAGTACTGGCCTTCTTGCAGAGAGAGGAGTGTGTTTCCCACAGTGCCTTGCTCAAAGTGGCTCTGGAGAAATTGAACTGTGGCTGGTGAGGAGCTCCGTAAATTGCTTTCAAGTCCCTCCGCTTGTGTTGTTCCAGTGCTTGAGCTCAAGAAAATGAGGGCTTTTTCTTTTTTTTTTTTCTCCAACGGATTTCTGAAGAGCTCTGATGACAGACATTCAGAGAGCAGGACGGCTGGAAATATAGTGGAATGGCTGATAGCGGTAGATTGTAGGCAGAAGGAGAAAGTGGTCGCCGTGTATTTGAAAACTGCAGTATATAGATGTGTTGTTGAATATCTAGTATGTTAAAAAATATTGCAAATGATTAATGAGTGATGTGTGGTAAGTAAAAAAAAACTGAATTAAAGTGTATTTGTTAAAAAATGGGTATTTTATTAAAATGCCAACAGAACACGTCACATTTGAATAATGTAATTAATAATAATAGTATGAGGGGGTGGGGCGGGGGGTTTTCCACTGCATGAATTGAACCAGCAACCTTTTGCTGGTGTGTAGATGTGCAGATGTGTAAACCACTACACTATAGAGCCATTAGTCATTGTTACCATATGCAGTAAGAAAGATGGACCGACTGTAGCAACTGTGACATCATCTATTGGTCAGCGAAGTCCTCTTGAGAAGCCTTGAACTGAGTGTTTTCAGCATTTACCACATTAACCTTGCATTAAGTAAAGCTGAGGGGTTTTATGCGGTCAAACCCAAGACACACCCATCTTTCAATTCCCTAAATGTTGTGTATCCTTCACTGACAGCAAGACACTTTGTGCACAGACACAATGCGCTCTAGCAGAACACGGTATTTTACTCCCTACAGTATATGTACAAACAACTCTGATAAAGAAGCAAAAAGTATGTGAAGCTGTAAATAGGGTATGTTGATCACTTATGGTAGATTTAATTCAATTAATTATACTTTGCTTAAGAAAAAGGTGCTCAGTATGTAGCTTTGTTTGTGGTTTTAATAAAACCTTTGATAATTTCACAAATATGTGGCAAGCTGTTTTTATTCTGTTACTAGTAATGCTCTCTTAATCAGTGAGAAACTATCCCTGGGCTCTAAATTCTGAAATGTATTACAGTTAAGTGACTGGTCCACTGGAGTGATTGGCAGGCGAGTGAGAAGTATGACCGACTGACAGATGAGTGGATAGACAGAAAATGTGAGTGTGACAAAAAAAAAAAAGCCCGCACCGGAGGGGGAGAGGAGA